>JAECUM010035558.1:0-241894 GCA_016617855.1 Megalonaias nervosa
CATACATGCATGCATGCATGCATGCATGCATCCATCCATACATATATAAATACATACATACATACATACATACATACATACATACATACATACATACATATATACATACATACACACACGCATGCTGACAGACATAACACACAGAGAAAAAAATAGCAAAAATCGTAGACATGGCACTAAAACTAGTACTCGACAGCAAATATAATATGTACACTTGGATGACATGTAAAATGTCAGAATGACTTGAGTCAGATGCATGGTGATAAATAACCTGTTAATAGGATTATAAATTTGGTTTCATCCTTAAACAAATCGGAATGTCAAATTAAAAAATATTATATGTAATAAGTACTACATTTAGAGAACTCTGATAAAAAAATTAAAAAGCAACAATAAACAATATCCACAGTATCAACCCATGTCAGCATTTTGTTTTCCCGGTAGTTTGTACATCAACCGACGATCTTAATTTGTGCACCTTCCTGTAAAGTGACTAATTTGACTTATTTCGATACAGTGTGGATCTAACTGGTCTTATTTTAGTTATTTTTGTAAGACTTGTTGTAGTTTAATTTCATAAAATGTTATGTATATGTAATTAAATTGTTTGTTTGTTAGTTTTAAATTTTTTTATATTTTTATTTTATTCCATTACATGTTATTGTAATGATAATTTTGTCTACTGGATTTGACATTTTCTTTTAGAAATTCAATTCAGTTCTGTTTGACCTGATAAACAGCCAATAGTTTGAAACATCGTATCTTTTGCTGACCTAGATTCAGAACCAGTATCAAGTTTAATGTAAACAACTTTTTTAAATTCATTTCTAGAGTAAAAATCATTGACTTTAGCTTAGGCTATACTAGAGTAAGCGATTAATGTCATGTAACATATTTACGTTGTTCTGTAGAGAGGTGATCACGTGACCCCATCCGGGAATCTGTTTTACGTCTTAATTTACTGTATAGTCGTAATTTTGAGAAGAAATAACCAGTTGTGCTTTTAACCTTTGAATCTCAAAGGTGTTTTGTTGTGATCAGTTTGAGTTGAATTTTTTTTTTATTTTTCGGAATTAGTAATTCATTTCTCTGGAAAACGTACATATAAGTGCTCTTTATCAGAATTCTTGGACAAAGACATTTATTGAAATTATTCGGAATTCAAAAACTGAAATATTATTCTTTGTGATTCAACAAGGAACTGTTGACACGACAACACTCTGAAGGTTACGGCATATGTCATCGCCTTCCATCTTGGAATTTCATCGGGATTCGGACTGTGATTCACTTAGGACTTTTATTTGATAGAACTTATATTTCTTAATTCTTGGATTAATTTTGGATTAGATTCCTAAACCGTAAGTCCATTTTCTCATTTTTATCTTGTTTTTCTAGGAAAATAAATTATTTGTTAAATTTTACAAAATTTGTTGGATTCACTCTTTTCTTGTTACTTTTGTACGAGCCTAGACACGTAACAAAAGATTGTCACTGATACCTGAGGAAAGTCGTACATACCTACTGGAAACAAAAGAATCCATACGCACAAGCTTTGATAATATCATATGCAGCGAACCATCAACGTAGCCTATGATATACATAAAACCTTTAATATACAGAAGTCCGTAATATACGTCCGTGAATTGAAATAATCTTCAAATGAAGAGTGCCTCTCTCTATCAACCATCCACCATGCTGACAAGGACGAATGCTTTGAAATTTCAAAACGGCGTTAAATTTTAAAGATGCTTAGGACCCATATTGATCGGAGGAAGAGAAAATCCCCATAACTTTTCCCCGTTTTATTTTTTTATATAACATATTAATTACCTTGTAGCAAGTAACTTTAAGTGTAATTTTTTTTTCATTTTCTATCATGAAGTACATATATCAATATGTTAACATCGTATTGTATTTAAATAGAATATTTAACTTTCAACTGTGGTTCTTCTCCTTCAAAGCTGACCAGTAACAAAGGTGTTCAGCTTCCTTAGAGGAAAATCGCGACAGATGGTTCAGTTGGGTCTCTTGATACATGGAACTAACAAGGTGGTATTTCTTCAATATTACTAGCAGAAACAATAACTCGAGTTTCTACATTTTCCTTGTTCCTTGCAAATTAACTTGTCACATATATTTTACACGGGGCCCCGGGTGGCCAAGTAGTCTAAAGCCTTTACCGATCACCCCCATCTCACCTTTGTCTCCGGCACAGCCAATGTGGATAGGTGAGAAAGCTTGCCAATAGCTTCCCATAGATCGGTGGTTGTTACCGTGGATGTCCCGGGATCTTTCTCCGTCAGCTATACTAGCAAATGCTGATAAATGGTGTGTGTGTGTGTGTGTGTGTGTGTGTGTGTGTGTGTGTGTGTGTGATTTGGATTTTTAACGTAGCTTTAACAATTTTTCAGTCATATCGCTACGATGCCTGCAGTGTGACAGTTTATAGTGATGCCTAGCACTGGGGCATCATGCCGCAGACAAGTGGCATGATGTCCCACCCAGTCACATTATCCTGACACCAGGCCGACAAGTCCTAACACTAACCTCTGAATGCTGAGCGTCAAACGAGGCAGCTGTAAATACCATTTTTTAAAGTCTTTGGTATGACTCGGCCTGGGTTCGAGCCCGCGACCTCCCGCATCCGAGGCGGACGCTCTAACCACTGGGCCACCGGAGCGGTAGCTTATAAATGGCGTTAAACCCCAAGACAACAAAAACAATACATTTTACACGGGAGACGCAAATTTATATGTATAAGTGTGTATCGGTCTAATTCTAAAAGAGTCTTTTTCTGGAAATTTTTCTAAGTTAAAAACCATTTCAGACCACAATGGGTTTGACCATGTGCTATATTTAGATCATAGCTGTGTGCAAACTTTGTTAAATCACATACAGAAAATGCATTTGTGTTAATGTTTGAGTACGGTTGAGTCAAAGAAAAAGAAAGAAAGAAATAAAAACCACTTGGAAAACCAAGTAAAACCGGTTGATTATGTAAGAATATCGGTTTAACACTTTGTTATATGGATGCATGGATCGACAGATCTTTAAAGTTGTTAATATTGGCCAGGAAAGAGACTGTAAAGATAAGAAATGACAGGTACCTGTAACTATTTGAATAGGGTTTCGAAACTGCGTCGATGGTATTTCTAAAACATTTTTTTTTTGTTCTGGCATTTCAAAATTAAACATTATAATCCATGTAAAGGAAATATGGCGACTCATAATTTCATTGCATTAATAACACAGAATTGAAAAATTCCTAGCAATCGGCGAACCAAGACACATTTGTTTTTATAAATCAGAAAGTACAACGAAAACGCAATTACCAATAATGCATAATTTTGTACTCATTAAAACCCAGAGATAAAACTATTGTTAGAGAATAGTGTATGGATGTAAAGATTCCATAACTCTTTTGTTAAGAAGATGTGTAAATACCAACAGTGCAAAGTGAACTATAGTTTCAAGAATTGGATCATGGATTTCTTATTAAAACTCTTTGATTTAGGTTTACTGTTTAAAGATATGTTATTGCTAAGGTCACAAATATATATATATATATATATATATATATATATATATATATATATATATATATATGTATATATATATATATATATATATATATATATATATATATATATATATATATATATATACACACGGCAATAGGACTGGAAAAAAGTGTTTCAACTTACAAGTTCTTTTCAATTATAAACTTAATGAGCTTGTGATGCGAAATGAAATGAGAGGGATGAAAAAGTAAAGCGAAGTATTTAATTTAATTACTGATAGCTTCTGAATAATTCATTTCTTGCGTTCTTAAACAGTCTGCCTTCAGAAAGAAAATGATGTTCGTTTTCTGTTGGAAATCACAAGACAGGAATGATTGGTCAAAGGTGGTTTCAAGATAGAACTGACCATACCGGTAGAATGCTGCATTTAAATCTCAACAAAACAGAAGTCGAACAACCATCAGTAGTTATTGGTGTCTCGTTGGGGCTTTAGGAGAAAACCAGCTTTCCCAGCCATCTTGGATTGGGTCACTTTAGGTCCGTATAGGAATTTAATGTTATAAATATCCGTAGGTTTAATACTGTGGGTCGCTTTTAGACCCTATGGGAATTTAATGTAAAGTACACCCATAGGCTTAACATTGTGGGGCGCTTTTAGACCCTATGGGAACTTAATGTAAAGTACACCCAAAGACTTAACATTGTGGGTTACTTTGGGGCCCTATGAGAATTTAATGCTAAAACGTCAAAAGTTTTAACATTGGAATCTATGAGACCTGAACATGAGAGACGGTACGGAGGTTATAATAATATAACACTGGGTTGGTAATTCGGTAACGAGAACTTAACATAGACTGTCATTTTAGTAATAAAATGAGACGGTATGAGGTCTGATGGGAATTTAACAACATTGGGTTGGTAAGGCGATAACGGGAACATAACATAGTCTGTCATTTTGCAAATAAAATGAGATGGAATACGATCTAATCGGAATTTAACAGTGTGGGTCATTAGCAGGTTCTAACAGACTTAATGATAAGGCGCTTCCATTAACAAACATGGAAACTACCACGTGACTTTCAAAATAAAAGACGTCTGCGAAGATGCGATATCTAGGTAAAGAAAGAATCATTTTAATGTGATGTCGTCACATTCAGGACATAATCGTCACATTTTCTTTATTTTAAAATGTTTATGTTACAAGTCTTTGCTTTTAATTCTAATTGTTTAGATATTATTGAGTTATTTTTTGTTTAAGTTTTAAAAAGTTACATTTTTATTTTAAAAATGTCTTTATATTTTATTATTAGTTGAAAATTTGGATTTCTACTTTTGTTTGCAATATTTTATGTTTTCATATGTTCTGTTTTTAAAAATTGTAAAAACATTTACAACATTTTCTTACCATTTTCAAATATTTTTCTTTAGACTTTATTTTCAACCGCTTTTTTTTATCTCCACTAATTTCTGTTTTAATTTCGGAAATTTAGTACGACCTTTTGGTTATGTACATCCAGTAGATATTTTCAATTATGGCGCCGGTCTCTTCTGCTCATTGTCCGTCCTTTGAGGGATCTACCGTCCCATTTACTCCTAAAATGGCAGCCCACGTTAAGTTCAGGTTAAAACCATAGCTTCCCAACATTCCTTTAACCAACACATTGTCCCACATGCTCAATTTTCATAAATCCCGACACGGGTCTATAATTCCATATTCACGTAATGTTCCAATGCCGACTCATAATGTTAAACCACATTCAATCAACATTCAAATCCTCTCTGGGCCCCAAACTGACCCAATCAAGGACGGACGAAGAGTGGATTTTCTTCTATGGCTCCAGAGGCCCCCCCCCCCCAGTGGCCCCAATTTTGCTACATTAAAGTGACATCGAAGTTAGAAATAAACACTACTGTCTCTTATGTTAAGATGTCCTCTCTCTATAAATGTACTATATATTTATTAATAAACTTCAGTGTTACTTGAACTACTACCGTCTGACTTACTATCCGTATTCCAACACTTTGAAAACTGGGATCTACCAACAACTTTTTGTATTACAAATCCACACATAACACTGAAAATAAATATTATTATGTATATCTATAATTTCTGTACATCTTATTCATGACTGTAAATTGTATTGATTATCTTTAGCTCATAGGGGTAGGTGTAAAAGTCATTTCCGGCCCATACTCAGATCAAGATGAAACTTATATAGACAAAATATGCCCCTCTTTCTTCTTTTAAAAAGTTTATCATTTTTATCCAGGACCGTTTTTAATAAAGGAAATTAACAATTGGCTTTGGTTTTCTTCTTCTATATTCCTGGATTATAAATGTATGGCTCAAAAAACTCTTATAACGCACATTGCCGAAAAACATCTATCCTAAATTACGCATTTGAACGAAATATGCATAACAATCAATGATAAGACTTTGTTTTCAAGCAACGTATAAATTATGTATATATTTCCATTCGGTTTGGTTGATTACCTCTGACACATATTTTCGTTTGCATTTAAAACGCTTTGCGCATGAATTTGTTCAGACTGAATTTCTGTCGTATTCTTGCCAGAATCGCCACAGAAGGGGCAATTTTTTGCATTTGTTGATCATTTCTCACAATGAATGGAGTGAATATGCTTTGTACATTAATAATGGACGAATGTTGATACCTGTATAAAGATTAACTAAAAATGTTCAAAATGTCAACCACGAAAGCTAATATTACTTATGAAAATGATTTACAATAAAATTGATATATTTCTATCAATTTTATATGAGAGAGAGAGAGAGAGAGAGAGAGAGAGAGAGAGAGAGAGAGGGGTTGTTTGCTCAAGGATAAGGAGACTTTTCCACCGGTGGTGAGGTCATTTATAATTTGATTGGAAAAAATGAAACAGCTATGGTAGTCCGTCTCGCCCGATTTTGACGATGCACAAGAACATATACAACACGGATATGCATTTTAAGTTATAAGATAAAAGAAGACGGGTAGTTAACATTCAAAATCCACAAGTGAACGCGGCAAAGGTCAGAAAGACAGACCCCAAATGGCTCCGTCATCACAACAAGTTTCTTTATTTCAATGTAGCTATTCTTCTTCTTCTTTCTCTCTCTCTCTCTCTCTCTCTCTCTCTCTCTCTCTCTCTCTCTGACCGCTTTGGTGGCCTAAATGGTTAAAGCGTCCTCCTCGGATGCGGGAGGTCGCAGGTTTGAACCCCGACCGAGTCATACCAAAAACTTAGAAAAAATTGGTACTAGTAGCTGCCTCGATTGGCGCACAGCATCAGTAGGTTAGTGTTAGGATTGGTCAACCTGGTGTCAAGATAATGTGACTGGGTGGGACATGATGCTACATGTCTGCGGCATGATGCCCCAGTGCTAGACATTACTATAAACTGTCACACTGCAGACATCGAAGCGATATGACTGGAATATTTTAAAAAATCTCTCAAATCTCTCTCTCTCTCTCTCTCTCTCTCTCTCTCTCTCTCTCTCTCTCTCTCTCACACACACACACACACACACACACAAGAAGGGCATAAGCAAAATAGTTGTGCTAACAGCATCAGGAAACAGTGGAATGATGAAGAATAATGAGATTGATAAAGAAGCAACCAGTTGAATAAGCAGTATTTAAAAACAAATTGCTTTCAGGGTTATTAAAATCTGTGAAAAGATGATACTAAACAAGACAGAAAGAAAGAAAGAAAGAATGGAAGAGGAACAAACATAACTCGCTGAGGAAAAATAATAAACGAAAACGTATTTATGTATACAAAAATCTGACAAGAAAAAAAAATAATGTTCCCATGCGGGTTCGAACTGCTGTCACAAAATAAAATATGTTTTCAACTGCACTGGTTGTTTGTGAGCTCTTTTGACGATACAGAAAATACGGCGACATTTGCGGTTTTTGATGAACACACAAAATGAAATGTTTAGTTGATGGTTTCACAAATACCATATGTAATAATGTTACCATGAACACAGAGTTGTTTTGCTCTGTGTCCAAACTATTGGATGCGTTCATTGTAGCAGACGTGTAGTTTAATACCTGACCATTGTATAGATGCAAGGTACCGATGAACGCTGATGTACACAAATTTGATCGTTTTTCACATGGTCCACAAGCAGCAACCAAAACGATATTCAAATAAGAGGTATTTCACACATACCTTTATATTTGATAAAAATATGAATTTATATGCTGGATGTGGACCACCTTAATTTTTTAAAATAGCCAAAATTTTAGCACAAAATGGCCATTTTACAGCCAAATGTACGTAATGAGCACGAGCCTATGACATCATATCAAATAATGTTTAAAAATCAATTGCAATGTTAAGCTTTTCAAATGTTGATACATTTTTGCCATGGTATTATCAGATCAACAACGTTTTTGAAAATCTGTGAATTTTTGGGCAACCCTTTCGTATCTGCATTGATTCTATTTTAAGATATTAAGAACGTAAAATTGCGTAGGATCTACATACAGATGCTTATGTACGTGTTTACAGTAACTAATAATAAACTTATTTGTAAATATGTTGATAAGTTTGGGGCTGTTTCTCACTGAAGGCTTTATGTCAGGTGGGTTCTTAGAAGAATTAAGTTAAATCCCATTGAATAGGTTAGGGTAAGTTACATAAATAGGTATTTTTAAACATTAGACTGACGAGTATGATCTGTCACGTAGGGTATATTGCGACA
This sequence comes from Megalonaias nervosa, assembly GCA_016617855.1. Taxonomy (NCBI): domain Eukaryota; kingdom Metazoa; phylum Mollusca; class Bivalvia; order Unionida; family Unionidae; genus Megalonaias; species Megalonaias nervosa. Next base: position 8,239 of record JAECUM010035558.1, read on the forward strand.
CATAGTCGTAATAGACTCCTGAATGTGAATATAAGGAAAGAACTGAACAATCAGATTCATCCTATTTTGGATTCATTCCCATTTCGGATTCTTGTTTTATACGTTAAAATCAGTCTGCAGATGTGTTTAATGTTGTGTTTAGATAATTTGAGAAGAGACCATTTTTAGGACTATTCATTGGAATTACAAACTGCTCATTAGACTAGAACATTATTCTGGGACAATTGTGAATTATTCAAAGAATTTCTGGACAACGCCATTTTGACACGTCAGGAATGTTGGCGAACCATTATATTCGTGGATCTGAAATTTATACGAAACATTTAATTCTTTTAGGCTTTAACGGAACTTTTTCTCAGGATTATTTTGGATTCAATTCATAATACTGTACGTTCCTCTTGAATTTTCATTTTTTAAACTTTGATAATTAAACTGTTTGGTCAGTTTTACAAAACTTGTTGGTTTTGTTACTTTCTCTCACTTAGTTTATTACCATAGAGTCGTAACAATATAACATATTAATATTAATGAAAAATAAATTTAAAAAAATCTGGAATGTAAGTCCATGAACGTTTTCATCACCATATATAACTACTCAGTAACTAAAATCCCATTTTCCTGAATACAAAGTTAAATGATCGACATTGGCTCTCTTTTCTTCCGTTTTCCATAACTTATTTTTCTTTCTTTATTTATTTCTTTCTTTCTTTTCTTTTCTCTAACTTTCATTTAAAAAAACCCTATTTTTGTTCATTTTATAGTACCAAGGTTGCAACATTATAAATTGCTTGTAATATGCATTACAGGAAGTGACTGCAAAAATATATTTATTTGGGCAACCACTCTGCAAACCCCCCTCCCCCCCCAAAAAAAAAAAGGAAACAACAGAAACCGACACAACGTTTAGGTTCTAAACATTAAATCCAATTTATGAACAGAGACATGCTTCAGTAATGTGTAGGGCGAAAGCCACAAGGGGCGCAGACAATTAAGATACTAGCAGTTTATGTAACAATCACTGTGCCGCCTGTATAATTGAAAATAAATTCCTGGCAATTGCCTTTGTTGCTCTTGTACGTTTACTTGTTTTTAAATCGTAAAATTTTAAAGTCGCGCTAGATTATTAGAGGGGTTCAAGTTCTCATGAAGACAATGAGCGAAGAGTGCCTTTGACATCCGCAAAAGTGCTAATGATTGAACTTGCTGTTGTTCAAAGACTGCTATAGAATGTTCCACAACCGTCATATGTAGAATTAGGTTTCCTTCCTTCTGAATTCTAAATTCATCATATAACAAAAGAAAGTGAAACCAGTTGTTTTGTCATTTAAAAGGCCATATGATGCGCAAAATGTTAGTTTAGCAGCAAAGAAAGGTAATTACATTCAAGTAAGAGCTGGAATCCGAGTTTACTCTGAACACGTGGGTGATAAAGAAGTGTGCGTGTTTCTGAACGGTAGAATTTACATCCCATCTGGCGGGAATGGAAGCGCATACTATTTCGATATATATTGTGTAATCATATGATCACTGACAGCTTTCACGTCCTATTTCTTAGAATGACATGCCCATTCTTAAATTTTCATTTTAGAAAAGGGTATCAGTGTTAGTTGATTGGGTTGTGTAAAGAAACACAGAGAAACAAGTTCTAAACACACGCTTTGTCTGGAAACTACAATGATGTAGGAAAATATATAAATCCAATACTGAGTTGTGTGCATTACCATCTCACCGTGAAAGGGAATGGAGTTTGACGGTACTCTGTGCTTTAAAGATACGTGGCAAATTACTAGGTTTACATATATTTCATCTTTTGCGGAAGTCAGTGAACCTGCTGACAAGGAAACGCCCTCTCCCTACTCGAGTTATCTAGAAGCAATTATGGGTTTAAAGCTCTACAATAAAATGAAAAGTTCTTCTAGTGTGAGTTTAATCTCCTGCTAAAAGAAGAGCCTATATCTGGGTGGAGAGGTACAGTTTATTGTGTCACTTTTCGGAAGCGGATCAGCTATTTTTTTCGCTTCTTGTATTTGATTTCTACTATGTCAGACTTTCAGATATAAGGATAGAACAGTTGCAGAAGCATTCTACGTACCTATCTGTCTCGGCAATGTCCCTAAATTGTACTTAATCTATTCTGGTAAATTATCTAAATAAATCCCCCTCTAATGGCATTTAAATCTATACGCAGATGGCCATTCAAAATACTGCCGTATATTTAAGAGTCAGGTAAATCTACGTCAAGCCGAATGAATAATTCTACGGTCAATCCATCAGGTAAGTTATTAAATGTCAAGATCACAGCTGGATGTCAGTTTTTATCACTTGGAAAGCTTTTGTTATTGAATGGACCGATTGAAAAATGCCATTGCAGGATGAACAGTAATTCTAAACATAAACGAGTAAGTTCTGCCGTGCGAGACGGGCAAAGAATCTGTTACATTCCTCAGGCGATATCAAAGTAACATCCGGGCATTTCATATGCATCGGTTAGAGCTTGTTACCATTCAATGGCTTCTACCGCGGTATTCTGAACATACTGCGGTAAGTTCCAAGGTATACTGCAAACAAAAATTAAGGAAACGAAAATTTTCTGCGGCAGGGGCCTGGAATTTTTTTTTACTTCTAGGTTTTAGCACTCCAAAAGCTGGGGAAAATATATTACCTAATGTATAGTAAAATAACACTATATTATATTCATCATATTATCGTAGAAAACAAAATTAAAAAAATATATATCGGCTTGAAAGAAATTCGCTGATTGCCCCCCCCCCCGAAATTGTCAGTAACTTAAAGTAAATCAGTTTGCTGTATCTTAATTGTGGTACAAGTTGACACTAAACACTGTAACTTTAGTTTGCTATCTGTATCTTCAGTGTTGTTCAGGTTGTCACTAAACACTGTCACTTAAGTGGAAAGATTAAGCTTACATTATAGCTGATACCCTTTAAGAGACACTGTGATGTTATTAGACAGCTTCTGATTAAAATAAGAAATGCTGTCACTGAAGCCTACAATTTACTACCTACACTATTGATATAATAGGCAGGAAAACCTTGATGCTAACACGTCCTGGCTACATATTTGTCAGAGAGGGCAAGTAAACATAAAACACGCTGATTCAACAAGCTGAGAAAATATTTAATAGACTAGAGAAATTGCGTAAATATCAAACTGAAAACAACTGCTTTCCTGAAAATCTTATGACGATTATCGGTTCTATAAAAGAAATCATGTACTTAACACATTAATACACGCTAGTAATTGCGTATTAAAAAATGTGATCTTTCTTTGTTTCTCTTACGAGCGTTTTCCTAAAACTGCATTTGTCCCCAGTATATTTCATAACATCTCATTCAGCCGCCATCTTTACATGTGTGACAAGTGAATAACAAGTGATTAAAATAAGGTTAGAAGTGAAATTAAATTTTAAAATTTGAGAAGTTTTCTTTAGGTTTTTTATGGTTTTGAAATCTTTTTGACGATCAAGCCAGCTTAGCTGGAGACGAGTTTTAATATCGCAGGTCATTTTCACAGGCCTAAAACACTTCTGGTAAAAGAATCTTGATCTGAACAAAGGCTGAAGCTAATGGACTTCGAACTGTGCAAAGATTGAAGTGAACGCAATGCTAACATTGTTTATGATCAGACAACGATATTCCGTTATGGTTCTATAAAATGAACGATAGAACAAAACGACTGGATGTCTTTAATTTGCATAATTCGCGAGCTTTCTCGACCGCTAGGCTTGCCTAACAAAAAGCCAAGTGCAAAATAAGTATTTTTGTTTGGTCGGGGTTTAACCGTTATTCTTTTTGTTAAAATTTAAAATTTTTTAATTTTTTTGTTTTTATAGTTTTCCCTCAGTTTTTAAGGCTATTTTTTTTGTTTGTTTGTTTCTAAGGTCATGGTGAAATTTTAGGTTCTGTTTCGCTTCAAACCCTGTTAACGGTTCATAAATATAACTATATTTGCAGTATTCGAAATTAATTTATGACCAATAGAGTTATTTCGTACAAAAATAAATAGTTTTTAGAATGATTTTGTTATCAGAAATTAAAACATGTTTATAGTGTCAATAAATTCGTAACACGATTACTCCGCAATGTCCGTACATTCCGTACACAACTGCTGAGCCGCCCATTCTTTTTTACACAGTGTGTGTGTGTGTGTGTGTGTGTGTGTGTGTGTGTGTGTGTGTGTGTGTGTGTTACCCAGCACCTAATCTTGTCACAAGCCGCAACATTCATTCATTCTGAAGTTTCGATGTATTAGTAATCACACTGAAGTACTTTGACACAAGATAGTTATAAACTCGCTCAAAAAACCTCACTCTATATATATCTTTTATCTAATGCATTTGTAGGATCCAATATATAGTAAATCGATTTCCTGCTTGATTTGTCAGGAAAACTGTCATGACCAACATGACGTGACAAGACAAGACAAGACTTTATTACACTCAGGTTGTAAAGGTTACAACATAGGTCTATAAGAAAAAGAACACACACACACACACACACACACACACACACACACACACACACACACACACACACACACACACATATACATATATATATATATATATATATATATATATATATATATATATATATATATATAGTTATGTATATGTAATTTAATTGTAATGTTAATTTTGCCTACAGGATTTGATTTTTTTTAGAAATTCAATTCAGTTCTGTTTGACCTGATAAACAGCCAGTAGTTTGAAACATTGTATCTTTTGCTGACCTAAATTCAGAACCAGTGTCAGGTTTTGAGTAAACAACTTTTTTTTTATGATTCATTTCCAGAGTAAAAATCAATGATTTACCTTAGGCTATACTAGAGTACGTGATTTTAGGCATATAATGTTCTTACGTTGTACTGGGAAAATGATCACGTTACCCTCATTCGGGAATCTGTTTTGCGTTTTAATTTACTGTATAGTCGTTTTCTTGAGAAGAAATAGCCAGTTGTGCTTTAAACCTTTGAAGCTCAAAGGTGTTTTGTTGTGACCAGTTTGAGTTGAATTTTTTATTTTATTCAATTCAAAGTAATTTATTTTCCCTGGAAAAAACTAGTGCTCATCAGAATTCTTGGACAAAGACATTTATTGAAAATTATTCGGAATACCAAACTGGAATATTATTCTTGGTGATTCAACAAAGAACTGTTGACACATCAGGACAAAGCAGACCATCGAAGACGTCATCGCCTTCCATCTTGGAATTTCATCGGCATTCGAACTGTGATTCACTTAGGACTTTTTATTGATAGGACTTATATTTTTTAATTCTTGAATTAATTTTTGGATTTGATTTCGTAAACCATAAGTCCTTTTTCTTATTTTTACTTTGTTTTTTTAGGAAAATAAATTATTTGTTAAATTTTACAAAGCTTGTTGGCTTCACTCTTTCCTTGTTACTTCTGTACGAGCCTAGACACGTAACAAGAAAATTGGGCGCTTGTCCTTGGGATATAAGAATTTTGACTAAAATATTTCAGAAAATTGTTTTTTGAAATTTAAACTCCACTAGTTTTCAGAATATTTTAAATCCCAAGTATTACTTCATATTTTGTTTGAAATCTTTAGTGAAGTCAACAGGCTTTTCACAGTGCTATCTAAAGTGGAAATCTTTCTTTCAAATCCAACCCAGGAGCAGTTGGATTGTTTGAAAAAAGATGAATTGCTTGAACTTGCCAGAAAATACGATCTTTCTGAGGCAAAAGCTTCTTTAACGAAGCAAGAAATAAAAAACATTTTGATCCAGTATTTGGTAGAAAAGAATGTTTTGGATAAAAGTGTTTTGGTTTCGATCAGTAAGTCTGTATCAGTTTCTGACATGAAAGTAAAGGAATTAAAATTAAAATACAAAATGGAATTAGAGTTAAGGAAGCCGGAACTTCAGAAAGATAAGGAAGAGAAACAAAGTGCAATTACAATTTTAAAAAAGGGGGGGGAGAGAGAGAAATGGAGTTACAGAAAGAACATATACAAATGCAGTTAGATAAGGAAGAAAGAGAGAAAGAAAGACAAATGTAATTACAGAAAGAACAAATGCATTTACAATCGGAGAAAGGGGAGAGAGAGGCAGATGCAAATGCAAAGAGAGAAGGAAGAGACGGAATATTAATTTAGAATAAAAGAAATAGCGCTGGCAAGTGAAATGCACGTTCCCACTTCACATACAAATTCAAGTTTTGATAGTACTTAGAATTTTATGTTAGTGCCACCTTTTAGCGAAAAAGAAGTAGACAAATAATTTCCTCATTTTGGCAAAGCCCGAAATATCTATGCATCCCTGTCAGTACAGCAAAGTGCTGACTATGATCTGGTTAAGGAATGTATCTTAAAGGGTTATGAGTTAGTCCCTGAGGCTTATCGGCAAAAATTCAGGAACTATAAAAAAGAAGCTGGACAAACTCATGTCGAATTTGCAAGAGAAAAAGAGCATTTATTTGATAGATGGTGCTTAGCCAAGAACATTGATCAAGATTATGAAAGTCTTAGACAACTTGTATTACTTGAAGAGTTCAAGAACTGTGTCCATAATGACATTAAGACTTATCTTGATGAGCATAAGATCGAAACCTAAGAAAATGCTGCTTATGCTGCTGACGAGTATTTCTTAGCTCATAAAGTTCCTGTTGTAGGCAAGTCTTTCACTCAGGAGTCTTCTGGTGAAAAGGTCTTTCAGCCTAATACGAGCCCTTCTAAATCTCAATCTGGCACAACTTTTAAAAATCAAGCTTCTGATAAGCTTGATAAAAGATTCTTGTCTCTTCCTACGTGTACCTATTGCAAGAAGAACGGACATGTTATTTCTGATTGCTTCAAATTGAAATATAGGCATCAGAATCAAGACAGACCTATCCCAAATGCTCTTATTTCTAACAGGTCAAGGTCACGGTCATGTATTGAAAGCAATACATTTGTTGGGTCTAATAAACCCCAATCTGATTTTATTATGGAGAATTATGAACCATTCATGTCGAAGCTTCTATATCAAGCTTGGTTGATTTGGCCAATCCTATCCCTATTAAAATGTTAAGGGACACAGAAGCTTCTCAGAGTCTCTTATTATCAGGTACTTTACCTTTTTCTGAGAAGTCTTCTTTTAGTTAGAGTGTTCTTATTCAGGGAGTAGGGTGCGGCTTTGTTAATGTTCCTCTCCATGTGTAAATTTGTCACCAGACTTAGTCTCAGGACCCGTGACAGTTGGAATAATTTATTCTTTACCCGTTCAGGGCATTCATTTATTATTAGGCAACGACCTAGCTGGAGATAAGGTTGTGGTTAATCCACTTGTAACTGACAAGCCTTGTTTGGATCAGAAAGTCGATCCTATTGAAAAAGAATTCCCTGATTTATACCCAGCTTGTGCAGTTACTAGAGCTATGGCAAAGAAAGCTCTTGAGAATGATGTTGATAAGGAAAGTATTCCTTTAGCTGACACATGTATTGGTCAGGCTTTTGATGAGGTCACCTTCACTCCTTGTTTGGATCAATCAAAAGGTATTGATCACAGTGATCCTCTTTTAACTAATCATTCTCTTTTTCCTAATCAGGGTGACAAACGACAATCACTTGTCGTCGAACAGGAAAAGGAGCCTGAGGTCTCCTGTTTGTTTTAGAGGGCCATTAGTGAAACTGAAGCCACTGAGAGGTACCTGTCTGTTATTTCATTAAAAATGGAATTCTTCTGAGAAAATGGAGACCTCCCGAGGTACCTGCTGGTGAGGAGTGGTCAGTGAACTATCAAATTGTAGTTCCAAAATCTTACAGACAGGAACTACTTAGTCTGGCCCATGAAACTCCTTTGGCTGGTCATTTAGGGATTAATAAGACTTATCACAAGATCTTGAATCACTTTTATTGGCCAAAAATCAAAAGTGATGTTTGTAAATACTTAGATCTTGTCATACTTGTCAAATGGTAGGAAAACCCAATCAGAAGATACCTAAGGCTCATCTGCAACCTATTCCTTCATTTGACAAACCATTTAGCAGAATAATGGTCTATTGTGTTGGTCCCTTACTTAAGACCAAGTCAGGCAACCAATACTTGTTGACCATTATGTGTGCGTCAACAAGATTCCCAGAGGCAATTCCTTTGAGGAATATAAAAACTAAAACAATAGTAAAAGCTTTGATAAAGTTTTTTACTCAATTTGGTCTTCCCAAATCTGTCCAATCTGATCAAGGGTCAAATTTCCTGTCTGGAATTTTCCAGCAAGTTATGCATGAATTAGGCATTCAACAATTCAAATCTTCTGCCTATCACTCTGAGAGCCAAGGAGCTTTGGAAAGATTTCACCAGACTTTGAAAAATATGATTCGATCATATTGCTTTGATACGGGTAAAGATTGGGATGAAGGCATTCATTTACTATTGTTTACTGTTCGAGAATCAGTTCGAGAATCTTTAGGATTCAGTCCCTTTGAACTAGTTTTTGGACAAACTGTGCGTGGACCATTGAAGATGAAAGAGAAACTTCTTTCTAATGAAGATACTGAACTTAATCTTCTCGATTATGTTTCCAATTTTATGTATAAGTTGTCAAAGGCTTGTGAGGTTGCAAGAGCGAATGTGCTCTCTACTCAGTCAAAAATGAAATGAAGGTATGATAAAAACTCAAAGAAAAGGAGTTTTCAGCCTGGTGATAGAGTTCTGGCTCTCTTGCCCATTCCACAAAATCCTCTTCAGGCCAAATATTATGGTCCGTACACGGTTGAAAAGAAAGTAAATGATTTAAAATACATCATAAATACTCCTGGGAGGCGAAAACAAAAACAACTTTGCCACACAAACATGTTAAAGGAGTATATTGAGAGAGATAGCAAGGTAAATCATGCAATTAATTTAGTTGTACCTGTCCCACTCACTGAGGATTTAAGTGAAGGAATGCCATTCGACACTATTGATTTTAGAGTGACAAATCTTCGGAATTCAGAAAATATCAATAATCTGGACCAGAAACTTTCACATTTGCAACAACAAGAAAGGAATGAACTTAAACAGTTATTATTTGAATATGAGCACTTATTTCCAGATGTTCCTACGGGAACAAACAAAATCTTTCATGACGTTGAAATTGTAAATTCCAAACCTGTGAAACAACACCCACACAGGATGAACCCTCTCAAACAGGAATACTTGAAGAAGGAAATTCAGTATTTGTTGGAGAATGATTTCATAGAGCCCAGTAAAAGTGACTGGAGTTCACCATGTATAATTTTTCTGAAACCAGATAAAACTTTCCGTATGTGCACTGATCATATGAAGGGAACAGTGTGACTAAGACAGATTCATTTCCATTACCAAGAATCGATGACTGCATTGATAAAATTGGAAATGCCAAGTATATAACCAAATTTGACCTTCTGAAAGGATTTTGGCAAATTCCACTAACGGAAAGGACAAAGGAAATTTCGGTATTCGTGACTCCAGATGGACTTTATCAATATAAAGTGATGCCGTTTGGGATGAAGGGTTCACCAAGTACTTTCAACGTTTGATGAATATGATTACTTCTGGTCTAGATAATTGTGATGCTTACATCGATGATGTCATCATCTACAACGAGACCTGGGAAGATCATTTAGTGACAATTTGGAAATTCTTTGATAGACTCACTGATGCAAGTTTGACAATTAATTTATCCAAAAGTGAGTTTTGCCGTGCTTGTGTAACATTTCTAGGAGATATTGTGGGACATGGACAAGTTAAACCTATAGATGCTAAGGTCAAGGCTAATTCTGAATTCCCTGTGCCTGTCAGTAAAAAGCAACTGATGCGATTTTTAGGTATGGCTGGATACTATCGGAAATTTTGTTCCAATTTTTCTAATACTGCTGAACCCCTGACAAGTTTATTGAGCAACAAAAACAAGTTTCTTGGACTGAAAATGTCAGGAGGCTTTTTACAAGTTAAAGGCGATACTTAAGAGTGCACCAGTTCTTATAGCTCCAAATTTCAGGCAATCATTTGAACTATCTGTTGATGCAAGTGATGTTGGGGTTGGAGCAGTATTGATTGAAGAAGATAGAAATGGTGTTGATCATCCAGTGTGCTATTTTTCTAAGAAATTAAATAAGCACCAAAGAAATTATTCAACAATCGAGAAGGAATGTTTGGCTTTGATATTGGCATTACAACATTTTGAAGTTGACGTTAGTTTTGCTCCTTCTCCGTGATCACAACCCCCATACTTTCATCGACAAGATGAAAAATAAAAATCAGAGATTATGAAGGTGGAGTTTTTTGTTACAGGAATATAATATTGGCATTAGTCGCATCAAGGGAAAAGAAAATTTAATAGCAGATGCACTTTGCCGTGTATAGAAATATTATTTCATTTATACTTTGTATAATTAATAAGAGTTCTTGTTATGATTTTTTGTTTTATCTCATATATAATTCATCTATGGTAAAAAGAAAGTTTTGTTATATAAATCTTTCTTTTTCTTTTAATGGGGTAAGTGTTACGTATATGTAATTTAATTACTTGTTTGTTAGTTTTAATTTTTTTTATTTTATTTTATTTCATTATATGTCATTGTAATGATAATTTTGTCTACTGGATTCAGTTCAGCTCTGTTTGACCCGATAAACAGCCAGAAGTTTGAAACATTGTATCTTTTGCTGACCTAAATTCAGAACCAGTGTCAGGTTTTGAGTAAACAACTTTTTTTTTTATGATTCATTTCCAGAGTAAAAATCATTGATTTTAGCTTAGGCTATACTGGAGTACGTGATTTTAGGCGTGTAATGATTTTACGTTGTACTGGGAAAATGATCACGTGACCCTCATCCAGGAATCTGTTTTGCGTTTTAATTTACTGTATAGTCGTTTTCTTGAGACGAAATAGCCAGTTGTGCTTTAAACATCTGAAACTCAAAGGTGTTTTATTGTGACCAGTTTGAGTTGAATTTTTGAGTTTATTCAATTTAAAGTAATTTATTTTCTCTGGAAAATACTAGTGCTCATCAGAATTCTTGGACAAAGACATTTATTGAAAATTATTCGGAATTCCAAACTGGAATATTATTCTTGGTGATTCAACAAAGAACTGTTGACACATCAGGACAAAGCAGACCATCGAAGACGTCATCGCCTTCCATCTTGGAATTTCATCGGGATTTGAACTGTGATTCACTTAGGACTTTTTATTGATAGGACTTATATTTTTTAATTCTTGGATTAATTTTTGGATTTGATTCAGAAACCATAAGTCCTTTTTCTTTTTTTTAACTTGTTTTCTAGGGAAATAAATTATTTGTTAAATTTTATAAAGCTTGTTGGCTTCACTTTTTTCTTGTTACCTTTGTACGAGCCTAGACGCGGAACTATATATATATATATATATATCTTGTGATGATATTACATAATGCTTATTAGGATTTACAATATTTTGAAAACACAATCTAAAAACCTGCAAATATTTTTTAGAGTCGTTCGATACCGGTACTCTTTAATTGGCTATGTTTATAAACGTTAGTCCTGGAAGTGTAAAATCAGGAATAAATTTTCGTGTTTAATCGTGAAAATAAGAACAAATAGAAGATAGTGATACTCATCGAATATTTCTTGCGACTGACAAAGTCTGCAATATCTTTCGTTACAGGGAACATTCGCCCACCTACCAGTTTGCACTTCTAAACTTAATTAAATTTTTAGATATATATTTTGGTATTGAGAAATAGATCTTTTCTAAATCCAAACTAATTTTAAATAACCTGTAATTTAGACCTTTAGATGACGTATTGATGTTAGCTGTACAAGCTTGTGTGTACTGATCTTTTAGTCGTTGATCTACAGAATTTCTTACTTAACCATTTAATTCATACAAAATTTTGATTTCTCCATACAAAACTTAACCCAACATTTTCCAATATCGATTTTACTTGAAGTAACCATTTACTGTTATACGAATTATCACCAAAGTGTTTGTATAAGAAAGAATACATACAAGATAATTTTTCTTCATAACCACTAACCACTTTAGCCCACTAATTTATCAGGCGACTTGTTATGTTGAAAATTAAGGGGAAAAGACCAAGTTCGCCGTATACCATATATAGAGGGGTACATTTTTTGACATTTAATACACTTCTGAGGGAAGAAAGATGAGATTCTCGACTATATCAGATTTCACAAATCACCAAATTTCAAAAGCATATGTTAAAATTGGTATAATGGTTTGAACGAATAGTTTCAAATGACAATCAATAGTCAAATCTAAATTGTTCATATGTTTTTGTTAGTAAATGCATACCTTTATTAGCTTTGGATACTAAATTATTCTTTTTTTTGGAGACCTTTCCGTTCTTATGAAATATAAGACCTAAGTACTTACATTCATATTCATCAACAACATCAATATCTACATTACTTATCTTAAATTTATATGTATGCTTTTTTTTTTTTTTTAACCAAATACGATAAATTTTTTTTTTCTCTGTGTTGACTGTAAATTTCCAGTTATCGCAATAACTACCAAACATATCAAGAGTATGTTGCATGTCAACAGGATTATCTGCGACAAGCACAGTGTCATCAGCGTATAAAAGCAACATGAATTTAACATATTTACAAGGTCAGTATGTTTGGAAGGTAATGTGCATCCTCTACACCCATTAACTAATAAAAAAAATTATGTCATTAGGATTAAGGAGAACAATAATAGAGACAAATTTACCCTTGTCTTACAGTTTGCATATGAGAAAAAATAAAAAACAAACACGAAAATTCATTATTTACACGGAAACATGATTTGACACAATTATAAATACTTAATAAAACATTAAAACTATTCCCTCTGATGCCACCGAGTACAATTTATGCTATAATCCAACTCTCCATACATTATCAAAGGCATTTTTAAAATCGACAAACGTGCAAAAATGTTCTTTTTGTAATTTCTCATAGATTATGTAAGAATAAAACAAAAGAAAAATATGGTCTGTTGTGGAATTGACATTCCTGAATCCAACTTGAGTCTCAGATAGTAACTTATTATCGTCAAGGAATTTAGACAAATTTAAATTTAATTTTAATCAGATATGGTATTTGCGACTCTACGAAATATGATTGGTTCAAAAGGTAACATCATGAACCAGATGCATGGGTTTTTATTTAAGTACTACCCTTTAAGCCAATAATATTTCGCCGTTAACATGTGTGCTGCATAGTACGGATGTTTTGAAAATAATTGTAACGTGTAATCTATCTGTGTGGACTTGAGATGAAAAATGCTGTCTAATTATTCCATGGAACAGAATTCCTCAAAGTTGAATCGAGTTAATGGTAAGTAGGAACTTACTTTTGCATCTACCACTGTTCTCAGATTAATGAAGGAATACACTGTAGAGTCGCAAACACAGAATCTCTCAGTAAATAGAGCAAGTTGCATATGAAAGTAAGTTTGTCCCGGTAGGCAAAATTATCGCAGTTAGTACCTTTCGGAGCCCGTAACTTCAGTTCGGTGGAATGAAGAAAAATCAATGATAGCTTGATGCATAGAAAAACATCTCAGGAGGAAAACATGCCTTAGAGTGTGATTGTGTGCCTTCAACGACGGAAATAGCTGGAGATCGAGGGTCAGGCGTGGAACGAAATTTTTGGAAGTTACTTGCCTTGTTTCTTTTATAGTATGAAAGACAGAGTTCTATGTCAGACGGGTCATGGGGGTAATCTGAGGAAATTGTGTCACTGTATGGTTTGGTTTGTTCCTTTAGGTTATTGCTTTTTTAAACATTAAGCTCGCGTCGAGCACCTGCGACCGGGAACAGAAGTAGTAACATAAAAATAACCGGTCTCCTGAGTTGTTTGAATTTCTGCAAATATATAAATAAAAATTAGCACGACATGCTCTCGGGCACTGATGAGGCAACCAAAAAAAAACCAACCTAAAAGCATATTACCGGCGTATGATATAGATGAATTCATTCCGTACCTACGGGCCGAATGGTCACATGACATAAAGTATGTTGGTGGATTTATGTCCGACTTTCGATAAAATCACTTAACTGATTTCCGTCATGCTATATTGTATCGTACACAACTCTTTAACCATTTGAAGCTTGTGGTGGTATGATGGGGTATTTGCCATTGGGCTACACGTTGCGCTATTCCACTCGCCACATCGCAAGTCAATTACTCTTGCCCAAGTTTAGAATGTATATATGTGTGTGTGTGTGTGTGTGTGTGTGTGTGATTTGGATTTTTAACGAAGCTTTAACAATTTTTCAGTCATATCGCTACGATGCCTGCAGTGTAGCAGTTTATAGGATGTCTAGCACTGGGGCATCATGACGCAGACATGTAGCATCATGTCCCACCCAGTCACATTATCCTGACACCGGTCCGACTAGTCCTAGCACTAACCTCTTAATGCTGAGCGCCAAGCGAGGCATCTGTTTGTACCATTTTTAGAAGTTTTTGGTATTGCTCCACCACGGGTTCGAACCCGCGACCTCTCGCATCCGAGGCGGACGCTCTAACCACTACGCCACCGGAGAGGTCATGTATGTATGGATTGATGGATACTAACTGATGTAAACGTCTTAGTTTACCTCGGCATAATAAGGCAGCAATTGTGCGCTTTATAATAAGATCAAGTTCTTTGTGTTTGTACGAAACGTTTTATTTTAAAAATAACTTTTAAAAATAAATTCGGAACCTTTTATGTATGTACATATAACTTCAGAAATATTTTGTTAACAAAAGTTGTTTTACACACATCTTAGGCTACATTATGTTGCTTTTTTGGTCCAGTGAGTTCAATCCCAGCTAAGTTATTTTAAATGAAATGCATTACATGGAAAACGCGGTTTTTATATGTGATAAAGCTAACCACACATGCCTGTGACTTATTGAGTTCATATGTATCAATCAGATTAGCAATAAATAATGAATTTGGTCTATTTGCGTATTATGCTAGCAAATTCGAATGGCATTGAAAAAAGATTATTAATATATATTTCCATTGTGGACAAATAGGTTTCATAACGCTACCAAACATTACAGCTCATGCGCTATTCTCCAGTCAGCATACATTGATATCAATAGCCCTAACGAGACCCAGTCGACAAGAAACCAAGCGAAACACTGCTGCTAAAATTTGCCCCAAAGCTCTTGTATTAAACTGGTTTTTCCATAATGCTTTACCATTTCGCTAAAAATAGAATGGAATTACATATTTTCAGAAACTTCTTGGGGCTTGACTTCTAAGTCTCCCGTTATAAGTGCAAATGGCTTTTTCAATACATAATCTGTTGCAAAAATTGAGGATCACATGGCAGATGGCTCTTTCATGACCAACTATGTTATCCTCGTTACATTATTATTATTATTATTATTAGTAGTAGTAGTAGTAGTAGTAGTCCCCCTACCCAGCCTCAACTCACCCCATCCCCCTCTACCTGACCCATCCGTCTCAAGTTACAAAAGTCTGGGTACGGGTCTTCACGCTATTAACATTGATCTTCTTAATCCTTAGCATAGTAAGCAACGTCTTCAAACTTCCAAGTTTTCATTCAAATTGTATAAAACGTATACTTTACTTAAACTTTTTATATGTGGCGAAAATTTAGCCTAAAAATCGGACGAAAAATACAGAATGATATATTGCTCGATGTGTCTGTTTTCTTGGTTAACAGTTTTTTTGTTGTTTTTTTTTTTTTTGTTTTTTTGTTTTTTTTTTCTGGCTTGTACAAATATGAAACAGTAGATTACGTAAAACTACATGGGTAGTTGGTAATCTTTGGTCAGCAGTTCACCTGGACAACTGAGTAGTTGACCTACAGATGTCGATAGGTCATATGACGAACCGCCAAGGTCTAGTTATATTTGATATTCAATTGATCGCTGACCAATGGCATTGCAAGCCAAGTTAAATGGAACGCTGTATGAATGGTGAGATTGTATTTCCTTCGGAAGGTGTTAGTGTAACACGGTAAGATACGTAGATAGTTCTGCCAACTTAAAATATGCAAAGTCAATTTTTCATTTTCATGATCAGTTAGTTATACTCGTATCATAAAAACACTGAATTATGTTTAATTACATTGTAATATTAACTATGCTTATCAGTCGGCCCGGTATCTAGGTTTTGTGGATTAATCATTTGACCATTAGCCAAATAGGAGATGACCACAAATACTAATTAGCATATAATTTCTATAAAATCAATAAGTTTCTTTTGAAGCTGATGCCATTCTGTTAGTGGGTGATCTTCAGTTCACAGTGAAAATTTATAAAAATCTGAATGAGATAATGAAGCAGTTTGAATTTGTACAGTATGCCATAAAAAACCCAAACACCCCCACCCAACCTCACCCCAACCCAAAAAGAACCACCAGAAAATAAAAACATGCCCACGGTGTCAGAATATCACGGAACCACACTGTTACATAGTCAGACAAGTTTAGCATCCTGGGTGTGGTTATATAATTAGTAAACACACAGCCCGACATAAGGGGGGGGGGGGTGCGGCCCACTGGAATTCTGAATTGAGAAGCCACTGCATCCTTGGCGTGGTTATATAACTAGTCACACATAGCCCGGCATACGAGTAAACAGAGGTGCACTGGAATTTGACAGCTGACGGTCGGTGTGTGGATTTTAGGAATTCATTTTCTTTAAAAAAAAAAATACAACAAAAACTACTGTAAACACCACAAAGTTTGTATCATCGATACTTATTATTTCAGGTTCCAACATTTGCTATTTAGAATGTACATGGATAGTTTGGGGATTCGACATGTCCACTCAATGGGAAATGAAGTCGTGATGAAAAGGATATGAAATGCTAAATTGCCGTTATATTCACATCCAATAACAGACATTTTCTTAATACACAAATTACGCCTGCTGAAGCGTGTCTGCTGATGTTAAATGACACGTTATATTAAATACACAAAGTGAAGTTGACGGACACGTTATATTAAATACACAAAGTGAAGTTGACGGACACGTTATGTTAAATACACAAATTGAAGTTGACGGACACGTTCTAGTTACAGAAAGAGTGCGTACAGAAGAAAGTGCACTTGTAGAAATTGACTGACACGTTATAAATACACGAAGCTGCGGTGGAAGGGGGGGGGGAGGTCGGATGGCGGAGCCAGATCCCTCCAATCCTTTAAAATGTGCGCGAATGAACTGGACAATTTCTTACAGTAAGTTTTTCACAGCTAAAAGTATACCATGTATAATGCTTAAGTATGCCCGCCTCCCCACTCCACCCCACCCCCGAGAGAGAGAGAGAGAGAGAGAGAGAGAGAGAGAGAGAGAGAGAGAGAGAGAGAACAACTTAAAATCATATATTGTAAATCTAAATTTGTTTATTTCAATATACATCCAACGGAATCTGAGTGATTTATCTGACTATTAATAGTCATGTACATGGTTTGTTTTGTACTGTATACAGCATTAGACAATATACACTGTCTTTACTCGCATATAAATCTGGCCCAACTGAATTCAGCACTGACTTGTCCTTGCATAATACGCCTGCAGATCAGGGTCCATATCATTTGTTCTACTAATTACGCCTAATAAACCTTATAGACCCAGGTCTACCGACGCATTACACTACGGAAGATCGGGGTCTATGCAGTTCGCAATTGAATCAGACTTGTACGCGAGTACTGACGGCAGAGGTATACAGATGTATTACAACTAGAGTAAGTGCAATTAACAAACACTCTTCCGCATCATTACATAAAATAAAAAATTCCATTCATAACAGTTGCCTAGTGGGCCATTTTGGGACTAGATATTTCAAGGTATTTGGAATGATTTCTTTTCAGTCTGCGTCACGCTTCACGTACAAGCAATCGATCGTTTACCCCATATATGACTGATTCGATATGTTTTAATTCACACCAGAGACTTTTTAAACGTATTTTAAAAATCAGGCAATGTACGAACATTCTCGACAATAGTTACTAAAAATCTTTGTGTTAGTGGATACTGCTAAAAAAAAAAAAAAAAACTACTGTCTGGTCGCATGATTGCAAAACGTACAAATTTTTTACAAGTTCGTTATCGCGGGCTTTTCGCTTACTCATAACGATGAAAGCTAGAACACTTGCCATCACTCTTGGAACTTGATCAGACCCGCTGTAAAGTCCTCGAGTCTGCGACCTTAGAAAAACTCTAAATGACTGAAAACTCGAACCTAACTGAACATAGGCTTGTAGCGATTTGGGTTTTCAAAGTTCTTTTATGCAGTGGTCAAACATACGTGGAATTGTCGAGCACTTAAATGCAAAGTTTTATTACTATCGCATTGGTAAGATTGTAAGATTGTTTTAATGAATATTATTACAATGAAGCCTTTTCAGAAAGTCAGGGATCTCTGTTTTGCTTCCAAGTTTAACACACCAGAGTGTTACCTACTTCGAGACCAAAGTTCCATCTGCAGTCGTCAGCAATGGTATACGGGCATTATTATACATTTTATAACCCTTCTCATCAATAGCGCCAGACGAAACGGAATGTGTTACACAAAATTTACGCCCACATTATGCGAACAAGTTTGATAGATTTACCTTCACTGTGCCGAGTAACATGCAATTATGAATTTTATGGCGTCCTCTTGGTCAGAACATGCTTACATGTTTAGGGTCTGTTTGTGGCTTGGCGCCTCTAAATTTGGATAACCGCATTAATAATAAATACTGGTTCGTCAAGAAAAAAAAAATCGTGCAGTATTTGAACCATTGATATTGTTTAAAATGCTTTTCTAAACTCCCCTCTGACGCAAGAATTTACTGATAACAATTCAGTCTTGCTGTCACTTATTTTGTTCTGAACTTTTGCCCGTTGAATAAGTGAATGCTTAATATCATATAAGAAGTAAAATTCACTTACCGGTAGCTTTCTGTCTTGTACAATTCCAAGAATGGAGGTCTCGTACTATTATCTACGGTAAGCTCTCTAGCATAGATATGGTTATTAAGCCGGCACAGCGTGTGACAAGGGGAGATAACAATGTAAAGCCTGTTTGCAGAGGTACAGGTGTGGTCAAATTAGATTTTGTGTAACGCCCATTGTACCGTGTATAACCGTAATATGTTCAGTGTTGTCAAATAATGCCGTTGTCGTAAAATTCTGGGTTACACGAAGAGACGTGACGAAAACAGCAGGATCAGAGGTTAACTCAAGCCCCGTTTTGCATATACACGAGTCTTTTCTTATCGAGGTTATTAAAATATTCCGAATGTGATAGATATTTAAACAAATCCTTCATATATTAAGTCAAAAACTAACACCCCAATTTGCATTGTTTGCATTGTTGTTTTCGTTGCACCAATTATATAAAGAAATATTAGTTACGGTAGCATTTGGGGTCTCGATCAGTATTAATGGTTTACGTTCGTTGTGAAAGAAAACATTAGAAATATTGCGTTACACAAAAGAAAGGGTGGGGTGTTTGAAATCTGTGTGGAATAAGTTGATTTGACCGTAAATCGACGAATTAAAGCCTAATGTCCACGTTAGGACACAAATATGAGTCATCTGGCATCTATAAAAACAAGCCTTGTAAATTTACCTGTTCGGTCAAGGCGCAGTAGCAGTTCACACACACACACACACACACACACACACGCACGCACGACGTTGCAAAACAGCACGAAAATATAACCTGATCACAGGAGCACATATGATCAATTATGATTTTTCATCTGTTCACGTCAGGCCATTATAGTTTATGTCACAAAATCTAAGTCCAAATACAAAAATAGTTTTCTTTTTAAATAAAAAATTATAAAAGTTGCAGAAATTATTGAAACAGTGTGAAAATTTAACCTGGACATCTATACATGCATTTAACTGCGATTATCATACTTCATTTCTTTACGTGGAGAGATTGTTGCATAATCGAACCATCTTGAGACGGGCGTAAAGACGGACAGGAACATGATAAATACCACACCACAACTTTACAGTGAGGGTGGAGAATGAGGGTATTTCGTACAGCTATCAAGCAACGAAGCAGATTAACTCCGAATATCTTTCTTTAATCTGTTCAACATAAAAATCAGTCGGATCAATCTGTCGAGATACCTCTACGATCTTTTCAGCATGTATATAATCTCAAGAAATTGAGCCGACTAAGCTGTTCTATTGGTTCGTTTTTTTCTTTTTTTTTTTTCTTTATTGTAAATATACAAATAGCCAAGGGGCATCAGTTTTTATCAGCTGCATTTAATTAGCGGAGCAGTAAATACCATTTCATTTAGTTATGTGCCAAGGGTCGATGTGGCTGACTAAGATAACGATCTTATGAACCTTCCCATTAAACAGATTGTATTCTGTTATCCCGAATTGTCCTGTAGCTTATTTGTCTAATGCGTACTTGGTGTTGTTTTGGTACAGCATTTAAGAACCTCATAAAAAGTAACAAGAATTCCTCGCAACAACATGTCCCACCATTTACGGGGTTGCACAAAAAGGTAGTCTTGACGCCACAACTCAGCATACGCTGACTCATCAGCATTACTATCGGAAAATAGAGGAAAAAACAAACAACAACTGACAAAAAAGGAAATCTGAATATAACAATCAATCTTTGGAGTCCAAGGAAAATTTATCTTATCCCACAGCTATTCAACAACCTCTGATAACTAGATTTCTCGTCTGTTTCCTGTGTCAGGGAATTATTCACGATTTCATCAAATGTACAAATTACTAATTTTTTTTTTGCCCAGTTACAGGTTCTTCTGCTTGAACCGCAATGATAGTACATATTGAATGATATAAGAGGGGAAAAAACCCGATCTGACAAAATTTGGCGGAAATAAAATACTGGTTAAGTCCTTTTTCAAACGGGATCGCGGCTTACATGCTACCGGAGGTACTGTTGAGCCTTACGGGCGTTTTGTAATCGGTCCATGGTATTCCCGGCTTGTTCCCAATTTAACAAAATGGTATTTATTCATAGTAATTCTATTATTGTCTACTTGCATGTATCTGTTTTTATCGTAATTCCTCACTTGGGTATTAAAATATTCCTTTTCCGATCAACACAGCAGAAATTTCAAGATAATTAATAACAGTTCCTGTTTATGGACCGATGCGTCATCACATTTTATCAGTATCGAAATTAAACTAAAGAAAATAAATCCTATTATGATTTTAATCAATATTGTTCTGATGATTCTACCGTGTTTTCATATATAATAAAATTAAGAACCGTAACTTTAGCAGAGCATTCAAATAAACTATGTTCGGTTATACACTGTGATTGTAGATGATGGGAAATGCAGTGATTAGGATGTAAGAGGTGACGCCCTTGACTCATGGGTTCGTGTTACTTGCACGTGTTTATAGATTGCTTGGGGAACATGTAACTACACTTGGGGGTACTGAAAACTAGCCAGTAGCGTACAGAAGTCACAATAAAGGGAAGTTCGATAAGCATAACTTTGTTGGTGTGGTGCGAGGGCGGATCCAGGAAATATCATTGTGGTGGGGGGTGGGGAGCGATAAACAAGTAGGCAAGGAATTCTGTCGGATGGAACCCTTGGGGGGTGGGGGTGGGTGCAAAATGCCCCGAAGATCCTGCATTTTAGGCGTTTTCAGGTCATAATCTTGACCATTAAACGGTGAAAAAAATACTATAGAAAATGTTTTCGTTGTTTTGCGCTCATGCTTTTTTGGGGTGGGGGGCCACCGGCTCCGACCGGTATCTGCCCCTGTTGTGTCTGTAACTACATGCGCATGCATACACCATCTGTGCTTAAATCTGGACCATTGTCATGGGTTTCCTCCGCTGTAACAATGCAGATCCTAGGTATTATATATTACAATGCGTTTCTGTAAATGCAGGCAGGAAATCGGATTCACTGTTGCAGTCAGTGGGAAATTCAGACGAAGGCTGTGTAAATAACTCGTATACATATTAGTATCACTGTGTAAGTACTGTGTACATGTCGGAATCCTGTTCAATGGAAAAAAAACCAAAAAAACAAAAACAAAAAAACAAAAAAAAAAAGCTAAAAGTGTTAATTGCACGTACATTAGAAGTTTCACCACATTTTGTTGATACTCTAATAAATTAATAAACCAACAACAAATGAGTCACGCTATCGTGTTATTGGAACTTTACCACCCCACCCCCAATACATAGAGTTAACATAATTCTATAATTATGGAACAAAAAGAAACAAACTTGACTGACTTAAGCAAACGACCACTCACGCAAATCGGCGCTAAAGTTTCGCGCTGTTTCTGAGTCTGTACATTAGTATCTAGACGGTTCAAACTACATATCAAAAATAGACGGAATCAAATCTGGCATCTGGAAAATTCTAAAGATAATAAAGCCGTTACTTTTGCATTCGACCTGATAGTAAAACAGACCAGTATGAAGGATTTTTAGCAGGATTTTAGATTACAATTTGTACTGCTACGAATCGGTGGTCTTAAACTATGTAACATAAAAGAAATGAGACCATAAAATTAAGTAAAATTCAACAAATAATTTATTTGCCTCGAATGCAACGTGAAAATTCGAAAGACCCTTTTAAGGATTGTAAATTAAATCCCATATAATCCTAAATGACATATCACACGTACAAAGTATAGAATGTTCCGAAAGAATTCTAACAGTCTCGAATGTTCTGTCAATTAGCACTTTTTAATTCCACTGAATAATTTAATTTAAATAAATAATTCTCCTCAAATTATATCTGAACACAATTATAAACTCTGATCATAGATTCCTCAAGACTGATATTCACAGGAAAGAATACTTACTTACCAAATCCTTTATATGCACATTTCACTTGACCTATTTAGCAATACTGTATTCGTGAAAATCGAACAATCCTAATGGAATACTACACCAAATTGTAAACAACTTTGCGTCCAGAAGATTCTATGCTCGCAATCTAGGTTAGACATTTAACTAAAATTTGAGTTAATATCTTTAAAAAGAATTCTTTTAAACGTGAACAAAATCAGGTTAACAAAAACTCTATCCTCGATCACGTACAAAAGTCATGCATACATCATAAATTAAATATACATAACACGTCTCTCATAAAAATAGACAGTTTTTATATAATAAAGCTTTCTCTTGCATATTAGTCACATATACATATAATACTGTAATAAGACATTTACACAGAAAGATGTCTCACGAATGTCACAAAATGAACCAATATGCTACTTTTTTACAAGTGAGAGGGCATCTGCAGTCACATTATCTTTACCTCTGATGTCAGTATTGTATTCATGCAGCATCAAACTCGATCCCAAGAATCTCTGAATTTTGTTTATCAATTTGTTAATGAAATTAAAAGGGTTGTGATCACTGTCTACAGTAATCGGAGAATGAGCCCCACTAACATGCATTACAAAATGTTGCGAAGCCAAGGTCAAAGCCAAATTTCTTCTCGATTGCTGAATAATTTCTCTGGTGTTTGTTTAGATTTTTTAGACAGCACTCTGGGTGATCCACACCACTTTTTATATTCTATAATAAATACTCCACCAAACCCAATATCACTTCCATCAACACACATGTGAAATAATTGATTGAAATCTGGATCTGAAAGAACTGGTGTACTCTTAAGTATGGCCTTTAATTTGTAAAAGATTCCTAACATTTGTAAGACCAATGAAACTTAAATTTGTTTTACTCAACAAATTTGTCAGAAGCTCGGCAATTATGGAGAAATTTTAACAAAATTTCTGATAATTTCCAGCCACACCCCAAACTCGCTGTTTATTAACAGGCACTGGAAATTCAGGGATAGCTTTGACTTTAACTTCATCATGTCCTACAATAATAACACAAGCTCGGCAAAACTCACTTTTACTGAAATCATTTGTCACATTTGCGTCGCTGATTCCATAATACAATTTCCGAATGGTTTCCAAATGATCTCTCTATGTATGATTGTACATACTGATGTCATCGATGTATGCATCGCAATTATCATAACCAGATATTATCATGTTTATTAAACGCTGCAATGTTGCCGGAAAAACCTTTCATACCAAATGGCATCACTTTATATTAATAAAGTCCATCTGGAGTTGCAAATGCCGACATTTGTTTTGCTGTTTCTGTTTCCATGAGTGGAATTTGCCAGAATCCTTGAAAACTCAAACTTGTTGACATATTTTGCATTTACAATCTTGTTAACGCAGTCACTAATTCTTGGCAGTGGAAATGAGTAAGTTTTGGTTACACGGTTGACTTTTCTATAGTCAGGATACATGTGAGATGTATTATCTGGTTTCTGCATAAGAATACATGGCGAGTTTCAGTTACTTTTCCTGGTTCTATAAAATCACTCTCCAGCAAATATGGAATTCTTTCTCTCGACTATTCCATCTTGAGAGGATTCATATGGAATTATTTCTCTCGACTATTCCTTCTTGAGAGGATTCATATGGGATTCTTTCTCTCGACTATTCCATCTTGATAGGATTCATACTGTACGGGTGCCGTTTCACAGGTGTACAATCTACAACTTCAGCGTCATGGTAGATTTTATTTGTTCTTGTTTGAACATCAGGAAACAAGTGTTCTTATTCACATAACATCTGTTTTAGTTCACTATTTTCTTGTGGTTGCAGATGTGAAAGTTTCTGGTCCAGATTGTTTAATATTTCTGAATTCCGAATACTGGCTAAACCAACATTACTATAATCAGATTGCATTCAATCGTTTACGTTCCCACTGTGTGGGACAAGTACAACTCAAATGACTGAATAATTAACTGGGCCATCTCTGTCAAAATACTCCTGTAACATATTTATATGGTAAAGTTGTGTCTGTTACCGTCTCCCAGCATTGTTAATGGTATAATTTAAGTGTTTTACTTTTTCAATTATATACAGACCATAAAATTTATCCTGAAGAAGATTCTGACGTACGGGTAAGAGAGATAAAACTCTGTCACAAAACTGAAAACGTCTTTCCTTTGCATGTCTGTAATTGTTGACTAAGTAGAGTTAAGATCAGCTCTTGCTACTTCAGAAGTTTTGCACAAGGTATATTTTAAATCAGAGACAGTCAAGAAGATTGATCTTGGAATCTTGATTTGAAAGAAGTTTCTTTGTTAATAGCTTTAATGGTCCACAGACAATATGTCCAAAGCCTAGTTCAAAAGGACTAAAACCCAATTATTCTTGAACTGATTCCTTAACTGCAAACAACAGCAAAGAATCCTGATCCCAATCATTTCCTGTATCAAAGCAATATACTTATATTCTATTCTTCAGTCTGATGAAATCTTTCCAAAGTTCTTGACTTTCACTTTCAAGGTGATAGGCAGAAGATTTAAACTGTAGGGTGCCTAATTTATATATACCTGATGGAAAATTCCAGACATACACTTTATTTGACCTTTGATCAGACTGGATAGATGTGGGAAGGCTAACAAGTATTAATAAAATAAAAATTTCATCAAAGCTTTTACTGTGGTTTTAGCTTAATATTTTCCAAAGGAAATCTTGTGGACGCATCTGGATATCTTGTGGATGCATATATTTTTGTCAACAAGTATCGGTTGCCTAACTTAGTTTTAGGTACCATTATTTTGCTGAATGGTTCGTCAAATACAGGAATACGTTGCATTTGAGCCTAAGAATTGGGTTTTCCTACCATCTGACAGGAGTGAAAAGATCCAGTATTTGCAAACATCACTTTTAATTTCGGCCACTAAAAATGATTCAAGATCTTGTGGTAAGTATTACTGACTACTAAATGATCAGGCAATGGAGTTTCATGGGCTAGACTAAACTCCTGTCGATATGACCTCGGAACGACAATTTGATAGTTCACTGACCACTCCTCACCATTTGGGTGCATCAGGCGATCTCCGTTTCCTCATAAGGACCCCATGTTTCACAAAATAATAAGCTGGCACTGTCGTGGCGGCATCTGTTTCGGTAATAGCCTTCTGAAACAAACAAACAGGAAATCTCTGGATCTTGTTCCTTTCCGACAACGAATGATCGCCTTTTGTCCTCCTGATTAGAATAGAAAGAAGAGAGTAAAAATAAATATTTGTCCAGTGACCAATATAAGAGCAAAAGTGGACTCATCAAAAGACTGACCATTACATGAGCCAGCCAAAGGAATAATTTCCTGATCTACATCATACCCAGAGCTCTTTTGGCCGTAGCTCTGGTAACTACAGAAGCAGGATACCTGAAATTCTCTCTCTCTCTCTCTCTCTCTCTCTCTCTCTCTCTCTCTCTCTCTCTCTCTCTCTGTGTATATATATATATATATATATATATATATATATATATATATACATATATATATATATATATATATATATATATATATATATATATAGAACCCTATTGATATTCCTTGAGAACTATGAATACTGGGTCTTGACACCATATTTGCAAAGTCAAGTCACTTTGGTCTGGGACATTAGATGTTTTTGGCATCGCGAACTCTCTGGCTGGAGAGTTAGGGGGAGTCGAGGCACAGATTTCAGAAAGGTTTATGAAATTGACTGAACCGGTCTATATTTTGTACAGCCCTTAACTGTCCATGAAAATCTGAATATGCTGAGTACGGTAGACAACACACGCTTTAAATGCCACGGGCAGCCTGACATGAACAAAAGACAATAAATGCGATATAGACCGGGATTTACTTGGTTTCCCTTGTCTGGACCAGTATTACTTCGATACTTACCTGCCCATGGGCTGCTCAAATTCCTGTGCTATTTTTTAGGCTTTCAGCACTGCTATACATTGGATAGAGTCTACCAAATTTGGCATTGCTCACATGGCCCACATAGTATTATAGGCTCTCTCAATTCTTTTTGCTCTCGAGTGTTGAATCGGTTCCCAGATTTGTGCCATTGTCGGGGATGCCGAGAAAAGGGCGAGAAGACTGGACTTTCTAAGACGGTTACTGTTGGGAATGAACTGGATTCCATAACGTTTGAAGGTCGTCTCAAGCAGGATAAACTTAGCAAAATGTCAAACTTGCCTTGCCGTTGAGTTACGCGCAAAAAGATTGCCTTGCGGAAATTGCAAATATTGATTGGCATCCTGAAGTTTGCTTGTTTGCGTCTCATCAATATCGCAGTAGTGTGACAAAACCTCATCATCGCATTCGTAGGAGATAAGGAACTTCCCAGGACATCTTGTCTTCACTCGGTTATTGGATGAGGATACCACTGCTCTGGGCAGGTGCCTAGTTTCTATGCAGTAGCTGAAGCTCTGGTGGGACTGTCAATTCAGAAATCCATCTTCAATCCATTTCAGTTGCAAGTTGTTTTGGAAAAGAAAAATAATATATGCACTCCATTCATGTTGTGGACACATAAGCATGATTTGTTTGAAATTTTCAGAAATCCATGTTCAATCCATTTCAGTTGCAAGTTGTTTTGGAAAATAAAAAATACTATATGCACTCCATTCATGTTGTGGACACATAAGCAGGATTTGTTTGAAATTTTGCTTACTCTCCTGCTTCACAACGGTGGAAATGGGTATTTTTTTAAAGTGTATATATGAATGTAAATATTTTACCTGGTTATTTTATGCCTGTTTTTGTCTTTCCAAATTGTATTATTCTTGTGGTACATCGATTCAGAAGGTTATAGCTATAACATGTCTTGCTTTTTTCAGACATTTATTATGTGAAGAAAGAAGAAAGAAAATAATGTATGTTTTTCGCCTCGTAACTCCTCGGCGTCATCTACATAGTTTCGAAGGGAGATGAGGAACTTACTAGTCTGACTCTTACAAGTCTGTCAAGATTTTTGTGTGATTTTCTGCACCATCTGTGTTTCATGGTTCTAAATCGGGGGTCAGCATTTTACATTTGTACACATTGATTTAATCATATAAAATTACTGGACATTTAGTATTCAAAATATTCAGTATTGCTCTTCAGGGATAAATACCCTTACACGACACAACTTTGTTTCATTCCACAAACCCAACTCTACCTGGGATTTGAGCCCCCTTTTTACGTGAAGAGTTGTCTATCCTCTGCTCTATATCAAGTAATACGTCATTTGTTCGACAAAGCAATGTTGGGTTCTTCAGAATTCTTCTTTTCCCGAGGGGGTGGGGTGGGCGATGCAAATCGTTGACCCTTTTTAGGAAACAGTGGCTTTTTCACTTTTTCCTCGTGCAGGCTTAATGTTGTAAGGTGCAAATATAGCTGGCTGAACTCATTTGATACTTCTGTTGTCATGGTAAACAAAGATGTTAGCTGCCTTAACTAATTTAATACTTACGTTGTTGTGATCAACAAGATTGTGATGGGTAATTATAATAGCTAAGGATTCTGAAAGTGATTAAGTCAACCAGCTAGCTGCTTAGTAAGTGACCTCATGTATTTCGACCACTACACATGGTATAAAGTAGATATTTGTATTTCAGGAAATGTGAAGATTTAGTTGTCTACATTGTATGTTTTTCAACATTTTAATCAATATAGTTGGAATAACATTCATTTTCTCGAATGTATTATCTTTTTATTTCTTCTACAACGGCTATTTTAAAAAAAATCTTGCTAGGACACAGTGTGGACTGTCTTTTCTTTATCACGTTTATGTGTACCATTTTATTAGTTACTAACAATGCTCTGGGATGTACTTTTTTTCCATCTGGCTTCATAATCAACACAAATTCACATATAATACACATTTTAATTCATTCATGCTGTAAATCACTGTTTTGTGTTCTACAGTTGTCAGATTCTAAAAACTCGTTATCTTGGAAAATCACAAAGTCTTCATGTACCTTAATATGTATATTACTTCTACCATTTAGTTTCTTGTTTTAATGTTTTCAGCTGCATTCACAGTTAAAAGACTCATTATATCCTTTCCTTTTCACAAGCATGTACTTTCTATTGTTCATTCTTTTTGGCCTTCAAGATTTTTGTCATCTTCCTTGTTATACTGAAATAACTCGCTTGTGGAAAACGATTCCCATATTTAAATATTTGATCAGTCTTGTAAGGAAGGTAGCCATTTGCAAGAATTGCTCTGCATTTTGAAATACTGACTTTTACAACAAATTTATTCCATATATTTTACCCATTTACTTCCTTGCTTGCTTCAAGTGGCATCAGATCTATTGTTCTTTGACTATTATTATTGCTACTGTTATTTAAATTTGGCAAATGTCAAACCATTTTCTGGAATAATTGTGTGTGAAACACCTCCAAATTTTATAATTTTGTTAAACTTTACCAAAACTGATACCTTTTGTCTAAGTTTCCAAGTATTTACTGTTTCCCTTCTTCTGTTAATCTTTAATATTTTGTTTCCTACAACTGCTTCGAGTTTGTGCTCTTTTAAGTTTTATCAATCAGCTGTATGCCATTTTCCTGTTAAGCCTAAGCATATTTTGAAAAAATGTATTTGTATCCATCAATGTATTTTTCGTATGAATGCATGTCAACTATATCAGCCTGCCACTGATCAACTTCATCACTAACTTAAACTCGTGCCATGGGAAATATTTTCCTTCCTTATTTGTATGTATAGATAATCTGTTTGGTTAACCATTCTTTCAAATCAGTGTATTTCACAGCCTCTTTGTACTGTTTAATTAATTGGCACAATTCACCGATATATGTGCAAGCAACTGGACTTTCAAGATAAAAGTAAATATGTCACAAACACTGTTTTCTGACAGTCATTTAAAACAATGTAAAACATTCAGAGAATACTTATGCCTGATCAATTAGGTGTTATCAACAAGCCAATAGGACGACAAGGTACTTTATTAATTGGCAACATTTCTTCAACCATTTAAAATGTATCAATGACTTAGAATTTGTCAGATTCTGCCATTCCTGTGATTTAATCTAAAACAGTCATTTCATATACTTATGCACGATTTGACATCATACTTTGTTCTCCACTTTTTCAATCACTATTAATACTGAACCAATGTAAATGGATTTTGTAATGTTTGAGGTGTTTAAATAGTACTGCAAATTTAGCTAAATGAAAATTAAAAATGCTTTATTTACTTGTACTTCATCTTGCCAACAGTGTTGATGTTGCTTATTTCAATGTTATTATCATTGAAAGTAATTTGTGAATCTTAATTTTTTAAACGTGGAAGACATCTTTTTTGATGATAGATATCAACAAATTATCCCTTTATTCTTTTGATAAATTATTCTTCTTGAGCCACATTTTTATCCAGACTAATAATGTTGCTTTCATGTTTACCTTTTGAGATGTTTCTATCCTTCTCTGAAAACTGATGAATATAATGAAATATGGCTTTGTGGAATTATTTATGTTGTGTAAAACATTTACTTTCATTGTGTTCACTATGTTACTTGCACTGTTTGCTGTTTTTGACTTGACAGTAGTGCTATCCATCATTCACTTTATTCAATCAGGATTTACGATTTTTCATGGCTACAATTCTAGCATTTTATCATCTCCATTTATTGTAGTATTGTTTCAGATAGCATGATAGGATGGCTGCACTGGAGTAAATTTATCTATTGGTGGTGTTTTAAAGTTGTTAAAATATGAATAGAAATTTGTGGTGAAACCTCTACTGTAAGTGTATTTAACTGTTAATTTATTACTACACATCAACCAGCTCATACATACTACCAGAATAACTACATACTCCAATTTCACTATCCCCAAACTTAAATGCTGCATTGAAAGATACGTGAAACAATAAACGAAAAGTGCAACAGAAATGTGCATTCTTAAAAATTAAATTCAGATTATTTAGCGACTCAGACACAGACAACAAACTGGCTTATTTCGAGAATGAGTATGGTCTGTTAAGGTTGGTCACATAACTTTATTCACTGGACAGTGAATGATTTCTCTCAAGATTGTAAAGCATATACAAATTCTTCCATGAAAATAATTATACAACTATAAAGATCTGATTTTACTCTTAAACCTATATATAGGTAACAAATATGTAAAAAAGGTAAAATAGTTCACATGTATGATGAGATTAACTAAGATGCTATAAATTTTTACACGCAGGCTTATGTATATCAAGTCATGTAAGCAACAAGTGTTTTATTTATAGCACAATGCACTGTGCAGCTTGGGTGCATGTATATCAACAGCAACAGACTGAGGTAATGGGTTAACCATATCATCCAAACAGTGTGTACTATCTCACAACGAAGCTAACCAGACCATTGAAACAAAATGTAACATACCAATCAAACAAAAGCCATGATGAGGCATCTTAACTTTATGATCAAAACAATGAGATGTGTACTGTCTTAAGTTGGAGTAAGTGAACCATACCATCCAACAATAATGTGTACTGTCTTAAGTTGGAATAACTGAACCATACCATCCAAATAATGATGATTATTGTCACATGGCAAAACATCATAGCCATACCAAACAGTTATGTGTCCTGTCATATGGTGGAGTATCCATACCATCCAAACAATGACAATTACTGTCACATGGCCAAGCATCTTAACCCTATTATCCAAACAATCATGTTTACTATCATGTGGCCAAGCATCTTAACCATACCATCCAAACAATGATGTTTACTGTCACATGGCAAAGCATCTTAACCATACCATCCAAACACTGATGTTTACTGTCATATGGCAAAGCATCTTAACCATACCATCCAAACAATGATGTTTACTGTCACATGGCAATGCATCTTAACCATACCATACAATGATTTGTACTGTATTATGGTGGAGTATTTTAACCATACCATGCAAACAATTATGTGTACTGTCACATGGCCAACCATCTTAATGAGAAAGCCATCCAAACTCAGACATGTGCACTGTCTCACTGTGAAGCATCTTAATAACAAAGCCATCCAAACTCAGATGTTTACTGTCATATGACCACACATCTTAACGACAAAGCCATCCAAACTCGGACATCTGTTCTGTCACATGACCAAGCATCTTAATGAGAAAGCCATCCAAACTCAGACTTTTGTACTGTCTCACTGTGAAACATCTTAATAACAAAGCCATCCAAACTCAAGACGTGTATTGTCAAATGGCCAAGCATCTTAATGACAAAGCCATCCCAACTCAGACATGTGTACTGTCTCACTGTGGAGCATATCAAAATGAAAAGTACATAAGCTTTTGTGCATAGAATTTATTAAATATTCTTTTTAACACAAATGTTGAGAAACTCTATAGGACTCCTTGTGTTAATAGACATTACAGAAATGTACACAAAATGAGTTGGATACAAAAATTATATACATAACTTGACAATTAGTACTTTGTAGAAGAAAATGTACAGCTATTAACTAAAATAAAATTAGTCTGAGTGGTACTTGAGATAATGTTATGTACACCTCTTGAAACCCTATAAATATATTACAAATTTTGTACACTTTTTACATTTCACACAGTGAATAAAGACAGATTTTGCAATTTTTGCATTATAGAAAAATTTCTTATGGGCTAAGGAAACAAATCAACTTCATTTTGTGCAAAACAAAGCTCTTTACTTATAAAAATAAAATGTTAATATCTTACTTAATGTGTATTAAGCAATATGTATGTGTATTAAGTATACAAATGGCATATATGTATTCAAGTATACAAATGGCATATGTTAAGTAAATAAGCATATGCATGCAGTAAGGAAAGTAGTTAAGATTTATATGTTGAAACCTGTAAATACACTAGATCTGGTCCTTTATTGGACAGAATCTTTGACAGCAGAAATTTAAAATACATAAAACCACATATAGTAAACACAAATTTCATGCTAGGCTAGAACTCTTGCAAATGCAAATACACTAGAATACATGCTTGTATTGAAAATTCTAATAAAATGGGGCCTACTTTAAATCTTCTATGACACATTTACATTAATACCTAAATATCTAAGACCTGTATGTTAAGGCTCAGTATTTGCATTTCTTCCTCTATGACACATTTACATTAATACCTAAATATCTAAGACCTGTATGTTAAGGCTCAGTATTTGCATTTCTTCCTCTACGTTAGGGCATTCATCTTTAACACTTAACTAAGATCTCTATGTTAGGTCAAGTATATGTCATGCAGAATTAACACTTATCACAAGACCTCTATGTTAAGGCCCTGTATTTGACATTCAGCATTAATACTTAAGACCTCTATGTTAAGGCCCAGTATTTGTCATTCAGTATTAATACTTAATTAAGACCTCTATGTTAAGGTCCCAGTATTTGTCATGCAGCATTAATACTTAAGACCTCTATGTTAAGGTCCAGTATTTGTCATTCAGTATTAATACTTAATTAAGACCTCTATGTTAAGGTCCCAGTATTTGTCATGCAGCATTAATACTTAAGACCTCTATGTTAAGGCCCCAGTATTTGTCATGCAGCATTAATATGAATACCGAAATTTAGTCTCTGGGACTATTTGAATATTACTGCCTGTGAATACGAAACGGAACTGACCTGAACACTGAAGCCTTAACAAAACTGTAGACAGGTGACTCTAGCTTCACTAGCTATTGTAGTTAAATTGAAAAAGAGTAAGCATTGCTCTATCTTTTCCCTACAATAAAACTTTCACTATAGCCATCAAGGCTCATTAGGAAAAATGGCATCATTTATTCTACTTTTAATATTGGTCCTGATAGTATATAAATATTTAAACACCAACACTTGTAAGTGCAATATTGATATAAACAATCAAAACTGAATCACAAAAAAACCAAAACAAGCACACATGTACTGGCCATTTTACTGCACAGAGCTGGAATGTTACAGTGATAGAAAATGCATGGCAGTTAACATTCGATCTAACAGCCCTAGACCAGCTACCATTTGTTATTTATTGGAGAGAACTACGATGCAGATCCTGTTAAGTTTAATATCTGATTAGTAACTAATCAACATGTGGCAAACATAAGACCAGAAATATATAGATGAATATTACAATTTCAGAAGAGAATGCTACAAGGTGCTGTTAACTGTGTTAATTCATCCAATGTACTGTTTAAGACCAAACAAAAGTCATTAATAGGTCTCATATGAAAGGTTTTGTACAGATACATTTTGTTTTACCTTGAAGAATTTAAAATTTAGTCTTCATTAGTGGGGGCGATAGACATTTTATGTCCAAGTGATAGAATATTCTGATTATGAAAATGTGTTTCATGTCGGTGATGAGTAAAGTCAAACTAAATTAAGCCAAAATATGTTTCTAGACTGGTGTTCTGTAAAAGTCTGTATGTTTCTAGACTGGTGCCCTGAACAAAATCTTATAAATATATTTCTAGACTGGTACTCTGTAAAAATCTTAGAAATAAGAGCCACATTAATAATGCATTATACTGGTCCTCATAAATGATCATTAGAGTGCCATTGGTGTTTCATGTCATGATCACACCATGAGTGCCAATGATGTTTCATGTAATGACTTGCCATTAGAATGCCACTGGTGTTTCAAGTAATGACCACACATGATTATCCTATGACAAATGAAATGATCATCCAAGGTTGTGTATATTGTGCATGATTTGTGGGCAACAATGTCTGATCATTATGAGAAGATGCTACAAAAATGCTGAATGCCGATACAATTTCATTCCATATATGAAAAATTAGACGATGGTTCAGATGCAAGATTAATTTTCATTTTAAAATTATATATTCACATCCTTTTTGATTAAATGCCCAAAATCCTATGCCTGATGTGAGTTAATAATATAATTATTTACATTACTTGAGAAGTTTCACATTTGTTCTGTCATGTACATTTACAACCACTGAAATGACTTAATGGAACATAATTATCAGAGCAAATATGGCACAATAAATACAATTCTGAAGTGGCTTTGACAGACTGTAGAAGTTCAATTTTTGCAGTAAAATAGTTCTTAGCCATGCTGGTCTTATTTTCGGACTGTGAACAGCAAATAGGTGAATTAGTTTTCTGGCAACCACTTTACGGTATTGGCATACTCATACTTCCTCTTAAAACGACAAGAAAACGAACTTGGATACTCCAGAAATAAGGTAGATTAAAATATCATATATACCAAACCAGCCTAGTTCTATCAGCAAAACATTTTTAAAATGCTTCCTTTTCACATAAAATTTTTTTAATCATGGACTTTGCTACAAAGATGAGGTTGCTGAGCACCCCTTTAACAAATAACCCATTTCCACAATTAAAACAATCTTGACAACTTAACTGATTTGCTATGTAAAGGAAAACAGAAATACCCATCAAGTGTAGAAGAAATTTGATTTAGAAGGAGCGGTTTACTTAGCTATACATGTTATACATGCATACAGTGCATACATGATTTAATTAAGACATTACTGAAATATACAGATATTCAAATGATCACAGAAATTATCTACAAAAGCAAAATAAAATCCTCCACATCAGATCTTTACGAACATCACAATGACTCATGTATAATCTACACCGAACAGCAAAGTCCCAGATCTGCCATTGTATATCAAATTTAGATCTAAGCCACTTGATTTACTCAGGATTTCAAACAGTGAAGAGTCTGATTTACCAGTGCAGTAAGTGACAAGAGATTAGACCTATGCCATACACAGTTATAGTTAATGGTGACTTAATTCAGTAATGGCATTTTTGCACTTTAACAATGCTTATATTGAAAAATTACACTTGGTAGGACTACACCATGTTCTGACAGTCTGTGAGAAAAACAATGATGGATCTTGTACATGTCTGAAGAACTGAGAAGCAAGGTGGTATTCCAGTTTCAATGCATCTTCCATTACATGTGTTTGTTTCACCATCTACTGAGGCAAACCAATGCAAATGGCAGCAACTCCCTAAATTTGGCTGCCATTTTTTATACTGGATCTGTGGAAAATTTCTGTACATTCCAATCATTTTGCACAAAAGGAATATTCTGATATGGATATAATCTATTATATCATCTATTATATAGGAAATAGTCAAATTTAAGGTTTGTACAATTAATTTCCAAATTGTTATTTATTTTGATTAAAAAAGAAAAACACCAGTAAAGTTCATTCTGAGCATATTATAGTTGTGTGTGAGACACATATTATGTACTGCTGAACATTCATTTCTTGAAAATCTTTCTTTTTTCAAGATCCATTTTTTTACAATTATAGTATTTTTTGGAGTACTGTAAATTATATTCACTCCTGAATTTTTCTTCTCATGTGGCATGGAGTTTCCAACTCCAGTAATTTATCAAAAGTGAAGTTTGATTAAACACAGCAATTTCTACTCATCTAACACTGCTCAGACTGTACGCAGGTAAAGTTATTTGAATGCAATAATTAAAACTAAAGTCTTAATATTTATTTTAACACCATTTCTTACTTATATATGTGTTGTAAACATATTTTTATAGGATTTCAAGGCAAGATGAAATCCCTTCTACTATGTAACCAATTTTTGCCTTCAAAAGCATTTACACAAAAGGAGCAAAAAAGCCCAAAAACCTTTCAAGATTGAAATACTGTTATACCATAAATTCTTGATCACATTACAAAACACACAAGAGTCAATAAAAACTAAACAAACAATGGTAGTTATCAGACTGAAGCAACTGAAAGACTATTGGTTATCAAATAATGCTTTACACTATTCACATATATACACCTCTTCCTTGCTAAATCGAACCCAGATAACTCATGAAACCGTTGATAATACAGCATCAGGCATGGATCCCACTTATAACAATAGAAAATATGAAAAGTATTGTCCCCCATTTCTTGAATGTGAAGAAAATCATGATCAAAACTGGTACATGAAACTCTGATATATACACCTCATTTTACTGTTAAATATTAAGACTTTTTTAAGTTCTATCTTTAATTTGGTTTCAGTGTAATTGTATAACATGAAAAAGATCAATCTGCTATCACAACTGTGTCTGCAAGCATTTCTGTGTGAACCTAATTAAATGGCAACTATATTTTAATCTTCAATTTGTGTAAGTGTTTGTTGTATTGTTACAATCAGTTA
Source organism: Megalonaias nervosa (assembly GCA_016617855.1). Classification (NCBI taxonomy): domain Eukaryota; kingdom Metazoa; phylum Mollusca; class Bivalvia; order Unionida; family Unionidae; genus Megalonaias; species Megalonaias nervosa. The sequence continues at coordinate 45,202 of JAECUM010035558.1, forward strand.
AAAGTATTCTTTTGCATTATCACATTATTTTAATCTTTTGCATCAAATCAAATAAAGGGAGCAGAATTAAAAAGCACTTCAAGATAGGCAAATCCTATTTGCACATGAGCTAGGGGTCAGAGCAGTGTCTCTGGTAAACTTGTTTCAACTGACCAATTGAACAGTTAGAAATATTATTATGCAGGTAACATAATTTAAGTATTTAACATAATTGGTGGTTTATCCTACTAATTCATAAATGTGATCAATGATAGAAAAGGAAATAATCTAACAGAGAACCCAGTGCATGGAAAGCTTTGTTTCACAGATGTAGTTCATTATGGAGAAGCAAGTTGAAAATCTGTAGTGAACTTAAAATTCCTGAATTGGCACTCAGTGGATGAGCTGAAATTTCACTATTACTTGCAATGAAATTGCAGCACCAATATTTTATTAAGAGAACAATTTTACAAAAATACAGTACTGATGTTGGAAGTTGTTGTTTCAGGAACTAAATGTCCCTAGTTTTTGAAAATGGGAAATTGTATTTTGCTATGATTATAAAAAAAACCCACTTGAGTATATCTACCTGCTCATGCAAAAACAGTGATGTAATACATGTGTTATGTATTAAAACCTTCAGGAGTAATGTTTTCAGTGATCTTTATGATGATGGTCATCCTGAAAATAATGGTAATTTATATGGAAAAGTGAAAAACTTTATTATAAAGAGCATTTAATTACAATTATTCCCAATTCAATCCCCAAAATGAGTAAACAGTCTACCCCCTCTGTTCTTATAATATAGACCATTAAACAGTCTACCCCCTTTGTTCTTCTTTATTATCAATGTCTACCCCCTCTGTTCTTCTTTATTATCAATGTCTACTCCCTTTGTTCTTCTTTATTATCAATGTCTACCCCCTCTGTTCTTCTTATTATCTATGTCTAGCCAGGATGTCATTCACTTCTTAATTTTCCCTTGGACACAAGCATCTTTCTTGTATTGTTATACTGCAGTTTCTTTTTTGGACCCCACTGTGTACGAGTTATCAAGGCAGAGGTGCATTTTCATCCATGTACCTTTACTGGCCTCATCAACTAATTAAATTACTAAAACCTTTCTTTGCCTTTGAATGGCATGGAGTTCAATGAACCAGTAAAATGAGACAGTCTTGACCAGCCAAGAAGAGCCGTTAAAAGCAATGATTCATCTGACATCACCAATCTCATCCGACTTTCACTAATCATGGTGTGATATCCCAGTAAACATTAATTTTTGTAGCTGTTTGTGTGTGTTGTTTTCAGAGTAATGAAGACCCTAACCTGTGCTTGTAAACACAACTTCCACTGTCTGAAAACAGTTGGCAAACTCCTTAAATATTAAAAATGGCCCATTTACTCATCCCTTGTCTAGTTCTCTAAGGGTCCCCAGTTATCCAAGCTATTTTTTTCTGATCCACATTTCAAAACAATCTTTGATAACCAATACAATAAAGTATAATAATTTGAATTGCTGTTCCATTTGTAAATATACATGGTACCCTGGCCAGACTGATGTATCTACATGTGATTTCTTAAATTTTGGAAGTGCTTCCTTGAGTAAAGCTTACTGCAACAATTAGGTTTTATTTGCCCTAGCAGGTAAATAGTTACATAGTGCAGGAAACTATTTGCAAAATTTTTTTTAAACAACATAATTCAGTGAAATGTAGACAACTTAAAACTCCAAGTAAATAAATAAATCAGTTCGAGTGATCTCTAGTTTGAGTGAACACGATTGGTGCTTTTAGGCAGCTATTAATAGATATTCTGTATAGTAAACAATAGTGATAAATATAAGGCTTATAACTGGATTGTTTGTAACTGATTCATAGTCATGGACTATATGCAATGACATATTTAGAGATACAATTAAAACTGTTTTCAAATGGCATTGTGAATTATATTCAATGCTGCATTTACAAGTCTATTAATGCAAACCACCTGAAATATGTCTTCAAGTGGTATTTCTACATCGGCTTAAATGACTTCAGTGATATTTTTATATGGGCTTAAAAGATTTTATAGGTTCCTTTCTCTGTTAAAGCAGAAAATATGAACTGCCGTTATCCTGGTGGTCGAACAGTTAATAAAAAAAAACATTATATGGTCCAAAGTTTTTCTAAATGCTATTTTATTATTTCTAGGCAACAAAATGTTTACCAATTATAATGTAGATGGCAGTAGCAAATAACCAATCAGTGATGCTCACCTTGTTGGATTAAACCATTTCAATCCTTTAGTGTTATAGAACTTCTAGCCACTGTATCCTTTTCCACAAATTTACATTAAAAATGCCCCAACTTTTTGAGAGTGAATGTAAAGCATAGTATACATGTAAATGGAGGAAGAAATGATAACTGAACTAATGAAGACAGCATAAAAGGTGCCAATTTGATACAGTTTTCAGTCCATTTCAATTAATATATTTATTGATCCAGTTAGAAAGAGAAAGCAAGAATAGTTAGAATGATAGATATAAATAGCACAAGCAACTGTTTAATTTACTTGTCAATAGAAAAAAAACTTATGTAATGATCTTACGACGACTTCTCTGAAATTTCAATTAATGCTTTCATTTTACCTTTCAATACAACTCTCAATAAGATGTTTGTTATGAAAAACAACAAGGCTTTTATAAATTGGATTGTTAACACTTCTTGATAGGTGACTAATGTGGGTTATATGTTGCTCTGGTTATACATTTCAACTGTAAAGCGATAGGATAATTTTAAAAGTGAGTGATTGATGTGGCTTACATGTTGCTCCTGGCTAGCTATGCAGTTTCACTGTAAGATGACCTGGTAGTTTATGGCCTTAGTAGTCAATCCTACTAAACATCAAAGCAAGGGACTGTGGATTCAGTTTGAGGGTTGGAGAGTGACCTATTTGGGCTAAAAGGATATTTCTAATCATCATGATTCCTACAGAACTTTAGAGGCAGTTCGACTAATCATGAGTTGTTGTTTTTAAGTTTAATGCCATTTCTCAGCACAAGATAGGCAATATATGGGGCCAGTATGACAGGTGAAGGAAAAACCTGGAAAATCCCCCATAAGAAACACCTACTCACAGGGAGCTACTGGCAAGCTATCTCACATACCCACCTTGGCCGAGCCCACGATTCGAACCCACATGGATAGAGGTAAGACAGCAGTGATCAGTGAAGGTGAGTACTCTAGACCACATGGCCACTGGGGCCCCATGATCACGAGTGTCTGAGTCAACCCCAATTCAAGCTATTGGCTTGGAATCTAATAGAAACAGGATTTTTTTCCAACTCATTATTAATGTGCAAGAGCTCAGGTTTTTAAATTTATTTCCTTTATATGTTTTGAACAAATCAATAGTCTGATTTTTACTGTTAAACCATATGTTAAGCTATATATTTGTGTGCACACACACACACACACATTAGTTAGTGGTCACTGTGCTGAACTCAAGACAGAAAGGGTGTTGGTTCAAATCCTACCACTGGATCAGCCTTCATCAGCTACTGTGGTGTGTCCTCAGGCACAGCACTTTAATCCAGCCACCTTGACGATAAATTAACTAGCAGCAAACCAGATCACTCTTATACGCAATATTATTTGTGCACGCTAATAGTAACAGTCTGATGTATTAACTGTTTTCTTAGTCAAAACATAATGGTAATAACTGACTGAAAGCAATCATAGTAAATATTCACTTAAATTTACCAGGAATTTTAATGTGCTAAAACAGTGGAGAGCTCATCTTCAGGATTTGTATGGGCAAATTTGCCATATTTAAGTCAAACAGGAAAATGTAAAAGAGGGGCATTATTTAAGACATAAACTGATATACTGCTGTAAATGCTATTCTTAACAGTGCCTATGACAGCTATTCAGATGTTTACAACAAAAAAAAAAACACTGGAAGGAAAGGTACAGAAAAGACTCTAAAGAAGCACAAGAAAATCCCATGGAAATGTGGACAATGATGATTGTACATGTAATACTTATAAAGATGACTAATGTAATGATGTGAATATTGGTGAGAAGGCTGACAAGTCTGAAGATGGACTCTTGTATTAAGGACTTGAATAGTGGTGAGAATGCTGATGAGTCTGAAGACGGATTCCTCTACGAAGGACTTGATCACAAAGAGGTACTGGTCATCACTATAATGCTGTGGCAGTTAGCTGCTCCAAGTATGGGTAGAGTGCCAGAAGGATTGCAAACAGTAGCATTAACAAGGGTATACTTGAACAAAAGGACAACTGAAATTGAAAAACAACAGCCATTATCATATACTGTATTTCTATTATTATTCATGTTGACACACATGTCAAGAATTGAATATTTTCCCACTTAGTAACAGCATCAAGAATGACACAACCTTGTCAGTTATGTTGATTTGTTGTGCGAAATAATTTCAATGTGCTTTTTATAAAATCACCTGTTATCCTGTGGTGTTGCAATAAGCATCTGATATGCAATTTAAGAAAATTAACAAAATCTGAAATGGATATGATAATACTGTTACCATGTAAAAAAATTACGTAATAAAGAAGTTACTGAATCTGTATGGGATGCCATCTTGAGTGGACTTATTACTTTTGCAAGGGCTTAACTAGAACAAATTATACCAATGAGACAGCCAATATACAGATAATTATTTTTAAAATATTCAAATATCAATTACCAACATGTTTGTTAATACTATTATTATCGCACTACCATCTGTTCTTCTGTTACTGCTTTAGAAAAAATTATAACTTTAATTACGGAATGTTGAACATTGATATACAGTAAATAAAGATCATTATGGTATGTTGTACATAGATATATAGTGAATAAAGATCATTATGGTATGTTGTATATAGACACACAGCAAATAAAGATCATTATGATATGTTGCATATAGATATACAGTAAACTCCTGATTTAATATTAACACCCAAGCAAAAAAATACATCCTGAGATGTGCATAATTCACAGCATGGTTCCCAAACATGAACTGTCATATTTTATGTGTTCACCTGGGATGAAGGTTCAGCTCCCTACTGATAGATGGATTTGAGTCATGAGAATTCAAAATATGCAAGGTTGGAATGCAATATACATGTAAATCAGGGGTTTACTGCACAGGGAAAAAGTTGAAGCTCAAGGTTTCAAAGTCTTTTCAGGCTCTCGAAAATGTTTCCTTGCAACAAAACAGGTATGACTATGTAACATGATCAGTTACTTAGCTGATAAATCTTAATTATTAATACCAACAAAAACATATTTTTTCATATGCAAAAAATGTTCTCCAGTGGCACAAGCCATTTTGATACTTTTTAGTATGGTTAATGTCACAATACTACATGCATCAAACCAGTTAAAACTGGTGTGATCATATAACACTGGCATGATCATGTAACATCTGTTTTGTTCGCCTTTAAGTCATCATAATGTTCAAAACACTTTGGTTGTCAGTGTGTTATGTTGTACTGGAACTACAGGAACATGTTTTACCCCCAGATCTTTTAGAACATAAGAAAATAACCACTAGACATTTTTTAAATCCAAGTAAACATTAATTCATTCTAAAGTCTACAGTCAGTTTTTCTGCTCTATTATTAAGTCAATTCTGTACCATGAGAGACATCAAAACATTGATTTTTGCGACTGAGGACTTCTCTTATTCAAAAATGTAAAAGACCTGAGGAACTTCTTCTGGCTCCATTTTAACCCTTTGAGGCAAGCTTAGTTATTATGTGGTTAATGTGTTATGTATATTTAATGTAACTGTTTGTCTGTAAGTTTTAAAATTTTAAATTTTTTTACATGCTATTCTAATGTAACATTGTATGCTGGAGTTGACCTTGATTTCCATTTTAGGTAAACAACTAATAATAGCTTCCCTATTCTCTATGTGTATGAACTTAATATCATGATTTTTATTCAGGTAAGCAAGAAGGTTTAAATATGTTGATTTGGGCCTGGGTTTTGGAGTTTCCTAAGTGAATTTTACAGGTTATTGTGTTGTAAATAAGCAAGTCTCATTAGATCATTCTAGAAGGTTATTTTCCATTAGGTAATGTTTTTTTTGGGATAATGCTAATTGTGACACGAGGTCAAGAAGAGAACTTTATAATCTTATGATTGTGAGGATTTGGTCAGTTGTGCTTTAACATCTAGCACCTTCAAGTTGTATTATGTTGTGAGCAGTTTGGGCTGAATTTTAAATTTTCTTCAAATTATTAAATTCAAGTGATTATTTTCTCTGGAAATAAAACAAGCGCTCTGATAAAATTCATGAATAAAGACATTCACTGGAATTTATATTTATAGATCTAATTCTTGGATTAATTTTTGGGGATTTAATTTGCTATACTTTAAGTTCTTTTTTCTCATTGTCACTTTATTTTCAAGGGAAATAAATCATTTGTAAAATTTTACAAAGCTTGATGTCTTTCACTCTTTTCTGTTATTTATTTTAAGAGCATAGACTTGTAACAGAAAATTGGGCGCTCGTCCTTGTGATACAAAATTTGCTAAAATATTTCAGAAAACTTTGTTTTTGAAATTTAAATTCCCCTGGTTTTGGAATTTTTAAAATCCCAAGTATTATTTCACATTTAGAAATCTTTAGTGAAATCAACAAGCTTTTTACAATGTCATCTAAAGTGGAGATCTTTATTTCAAATCCTACCCAGGAGCAGTAGACTCTTTGAGAAAAGATGAATTGCTTCAGTTTGTAGAAAATATGATCTTTCTGAGGCAAAAGCTTCGTTAATGAAGCAAGAAATAAAAAATATTTTAGCCCAATATTTGATGGAAAAGAATGTTTTGGATAAAAGTGCTTTGGTTTTGATAAGTAAGTCTGTATCAGACTCTAACATAAAAGTAAAGGAATTAAAATTAAAATACAAGATGGAATTAGAGTTAAGAAAGCTTGAACTTCAGAAAGAGAAAGAAGAGAAACTAATGCAAATGCAAAAAGAAAAGGAAGACAGAGAATTGCAGAGAGAAAGAGAAAAGGATGAAAGGGAATATCAATTTAGATGAAAAGAATTTGAGCTGGCAAGTGAAAGCACAGCCCCACTTTACATACAAATTCAAGGTTTGATGTTACTAAGAATATTAGGTTAGTGCCCCCTTTTAGAGCAAAAGAAGTAGATAAATATTTTCCTCATTTAAAAAAAATTGACTCTATTATTACAAAGTGCACTTTTTGGCAAAGCCCGAGACATCTATGCTACCCTGTCAGTACAGCAAAGTGATGACTATGATCTGGCTAAGGAATGCATCTTAAAGGGTTATGAGTTAGTCCCTGATGCTTATCGGCAAATATTCAGGAACTATAAAAAAGAAGCTGGTCAGACTCATGTCGAATTTGCAAGAGAAAAAGAGCAGTTATTTGATAGGTGGTGCTTAGCCAAGAAAGCTGATCAAGATTACAAAAATCTAAGACAACTTGTATTACTTGAAGAGTTCAAGAATTGCATCCATAATGATGCTAAGACTTATCTTGATGAGCATAAGGTCAAAACTTTAGAAAATGCTGCTCGTACTGCTGACGAGCATTCCTTAGCTCATAAAGTTTCTTTTGTAAGTAAGTCTTCCATTCAGCACTCTTCTGTTAAAAAAGTATTTCAGCCTAATGTGAGCCCTTCCAAATTTCAATCTGGCACAACTTTTAGAAATCAAGTTTCTGATAAGATTGATCAGAAATCCTTATCTATTCCTACGTGTACCTATTGCAAGAAGAAATGACACATTATTTCTGATTGCTACAAATTGACAAAATAAGCAACAGAATCAAGACAGACCTATTCCAAATGCTCTTATTTCTAAGAGGTCAAAGCTCATGGTCATGTATTAAAAGCAATACATTTGTTGGGTCTAATAAACCCCAGTCTGATTTCATTATGGAGAATTATGAACCATTCATGTTGAAGGGTTCTATATCACTCATGGTTGATTCAGCTAATCCTATCCTTATTAAATTTTAAAGGACACGGGAGCTTCTCAGTGTCCTTTATTATCAGGTACTTTGCCTTTTTCTGAGAAGTCTTCTTCTAATGAGAGTGTTCTTATTCAGGGAGTAGAATGCGGCTTTGTTAATGTTCCTCTCCATTGTGTAAATTTGTCATCAGACTTAGTCTCAGGACCTGTGACAGTCGGAAGAATGACTCCTTTACCCATTGAGGGCATTCGTTTATTACTAGGCAATGACCAAGCTGGAGATAAGGTTGTGGTTAATCCACTTGTAACTGACAAGCCTTATTTGGATCAGAAAGTCGATCCCATTGAAAAAGAATTCCCTGATTTATACCCTGCTTGTGCAGTTACTAGAGCTATGGCAAAGAAAGCTCTTGAGAATGGTGCTGATCAGGAAAGTATTCAATTAGCTGAAATATGTATTGGTCAGGCTTTTGATGAGGTCACTTTTACTCCTCATTTTGATCAATCAAAGGGTATTGAATACAGTGATCCTCTTTTAACTACTCATTCTCTTTATTCTAATCAGGGTGACAAATGACAATCACTTGTCATCGAACAGGAAAAAGATCCTGAGATCTCCTGTTCAAAGGGCCATTAGTGAAACTGATGCCACAGAAGTACCTGTTTGTTATTTCATTAAAAATGGGATTCTTATGAGAAAATGGAGACCACCTGAGGTACCTGCTGGTGACAAGTGGTCAGTGAACTATCAAACTGTAGTTCCAAAATCATACAGACAGGAAATTATTAGTCTGGCCCATGAAACTCTTTTGACTGGTCATTTAGGGATTAGTAAGACTTATCACAAGATCCTGAATCACTTCTATTGGCCAAAATTTAAAAGGGACGTTTGTAAATACTGCAGATCTTGTCACACTTGTCAAATGGTAGGAAAACCCAATCAGAAGATACCCAAGGCTCATCTGCAACCTATTCCTGCATTTGACGAACCATTTATCCATATAATGGTAGACTGTGTTGGTCCCTCACCTAAGACCAAGTCAGGTAATAATACTTGTTGACGATAATGAGTGTGTCAACAAGATTTCCAGAGGCAATTCCTTTAAAGAATATTAAAACTAAAACAACAGCAAAAGCTTTTGATAAAGGTTTTTACTCAGTTTGGCCACCCCCAATCTGTCCAATCGGATCAAGGGTAAAATTTTATGTCTGGAATATTCCAGCAAGTTACGTACGAATTAGGCATCCAACAGTTCAAGTCTTCTGCCTATCACCCTGAGAGCCAAGGGGCTTTAGAAAGATTTCATCAAACTTTGAAAAATATGATTGTGTCATATTATTTTGATACAGGTAAAGATTGGGATGAAGGCATTCATTTACTATTGTTTGCTGTTAGGGAATCATTTCAGGAATCTTTAGGTTTCAGTCCCTTTAAACTAATTTTTGGACATAATGTGCTTGGACCATCGAAGTTGTTAAAAGAGAAATTTCTTTCTAATGAAGATACCGAAATCAATCTTCTCGATTATGTTTCCAACTTTAAGTATAAATTGTTAAAGGCTTGTGAGGTTGCAAGAACTAATCTGCATTCAGTTAAAAATGAAATTAAGGTATAATAAAAATACAAAGGAAAGGAAATTTCAGCCTGGTGATAGAGTTCTGGCTCTCTTGCCTGTATCACAAAATCCACTTCAGGCAGAGTATTATGGTCCTTACAAAGTTGAAAAGAAAGTAAATATTTAAATTATATCATTAATACTCCTGGGAGGCAAAAACAAAAACAACTTTGCCATATAAATATGTTAAATGAGTATGTTGAGAGAGACAGCCAGGTTAACCATGCAATTAATTTAGTTGTACCTGTCCTACACACTGAGGATTTAAGCGATGGAAAGCAATCGGACTCTACTGATTTTGGAGTAACAAATCTTCGAAAGTCAGAAATTATGAATAATCTGGACCAGAAACTTTCACATCTGCAGCAACAAGAAAAGAATGAACTAAAACAGTTATTACTTGAATATGAGCACTTATTTCCAGATGTTCTTACAAGAACAAATAAAATCTACCATGATGCTGAAATGAAATTGTAAATTCTACACCTGTGAAACAACACCTGTACAGGATGAACCCTCTCAAACAGGAATGCTTCAATAAAGAAATTCAGTATTTGCTGGAGAATGATTTCATAGAGTTGAGTAAAAGTGACTGGAGTTCACCATTTATACTTGTTCCAAAACCAGATAATACTTTCTGCATGTGCACTGCTTATATAAAAGTGAATAGTGTGACTAAAACAGATTAACTTCCATTACCAAGAATCGATGACTGCATTGATAAAATTGGAAATGCAAAGTATGTCACCTAATGTGACCTTCTGAAAGGATTTTGGCAAATTCCACTGACAGAAAGGGGAAAGGAAATTTCAGCATTCATGACTCCAGAAGGACTTTATCAATATAAAGTGATGCCGTTTGGGATGAAAGGATCACCTAGTACTTTTCAACGTTTAATGAAGATGATTACATCTGGTCTAGATAATTGTCATCCTTACATTCATGATGTCATTATCTACAACGACACCTGGAAAGATCATTTAATGACAATTTGGAAATTCTTTGACAGACTCACTGATGCAAATTTGACAATTAATTTTATCTAAAAGTGAGTTTTGCCATGCTTGTGTAACATTTCTAGGACATACTGTGGGACATGGACAAGTTAAACCTATAGATGCTAAGGTTGAGGCTATCTTGTGAATTTCTTGTGCCTATCAGTGAAAAGCAACTGATGTGGTTTTTGGGCATGTCTAGATACTACTGGAAATTTTGTTCCAATTTTTCCGTAATTGCTGAACCACTGACAAATTTATTGAGCAAGAAAATCAAGTTTCATTGGACTGAAAAATCTCAGGGGGCTTTTGATAAGTTAAAGGCCATACTTATGAGTGCACCAATTCTTACAGCTCCAGATTTTAGTCAATCATTTAAACTGTCTGTTGATGCAAGTGATGTTGGGGTTGGAGCAGCATTGATTCAAGGAGACAAAAATGGTGCAGATCATCCAGTATGCTATTTTTCTAAGAAATTAAATAAACACCAGAGAAATTATTCCACAACTGAGAAGGAATGTTTGGCTCTGATATTAGTATTACAACACTTTGAAGTTTACATTACTTCGGCTGCTTCTCCGATTATTGTGTTTAGTGATCACAACCCCCTTACTTTCATTGGCAAGACGAAAAACAAAAATCAGTGATAATTAAGGTGGAGTTTCTTGTTGCAAGAATATAATATTGACATCAGGCACATCAAGAGAAAAGTCAATTTAATAGCAGATGCACTTTCACATGTATAGAAATATATTGTTTCATGTATACTTTGTGTCCGTAAGATTTCATCTAATGTTTTTTTTTTACCACATGTATATTTGACTCACAGTAAAAAGAAAGCTTTACTGTGTAAATATTTCTTTTTCTTTATGAGGGGAAGTGTTATGTATGTTTAATGTAATACTTTGTTAGTTTTTAATTTTTTTTTTTACAAGCTATTGTAATGTAACATCGTATGCTGGACTCGACATTGTCCAAATTTGAGTTCATTCTGCTTTACCTGATTGACTTTTTAAAATTTTTCTTTAATTTTCATTTTATGTAAGCAACTAATAATAGCTTCATTATTCTCTATGTATATGAACTTAATATCAGGATTTTTATTCAGGTAAACAAGGAGTTAATATGTTGATTTGGGTCAGGGTTTGGAGATTCCTAAGTGAATTTTACAGGTTATTGTGTTATAAATAAAAAAGTCTCATTAGACCATTCTAGAAGGTTATTTTTCATGAGGTAATGTTTTGTTTTAGAAAATTTTAATTGTGACATGAGGTCAAATAGAGAACAATCTTGTGATTGTGAGGATTTGGTCAGTTGTGCTTTAACATCAAGCACCTTCACGTTGTATTATGTTGTAAGCAGTTTGGGTAGAATTTTATTTTCTTCAAATTACTGAATTCAAGTGATTATTTTCTATGGAAATACAAAGGTGTTCTGATAAAATTCATACATAAAGGTATTCACTGGAATTTATAATATATTCAAACCTGGAATTCAACAAAAGACTGTTGACACTTTAGCACTCCATAAGCCATAATAGACACATCATCGCCTTCAGTTTTGGATCTCTTCGGGACTTGAATTTTTTTATTCAGACTTTAAATTACTAGGACTTGTGTCTGATCTAATTCTTGGATTATTTTGGGATTTAATTCGCAATAACGTAAGTTCTTTTTTCTCATTTTCACTTTATATTCTAGGGAAATAAATTATTTGTTAAATTTTACAAAGCTTGCTGTATTTCACTCTTTTTTGTTACTTATTTTGAAAGCACAGACTCATAATAAATGTAGTATGCTACTCCCATCTAAGGCTACGCATGACAGAACAGCTACAATGGTCAACCTCTTATGAGGCTATACCTTTTGCAGTTAACATGGTGAAGAGTGTCCACAAAAAATAGATACGGGAAAAACAATGGTAAAATGTACTGCTACTGTGCAGAATGTGGTAACCTCTCCTCAAGAGCATCACCTGGCTTTGACTTTTCCGCATGTGGTCTCATAAGTAAGCTGGCTTTTGATGAAGAGAACAAAATGGTAAAAAATACTGTTATGTATATTTGCACTGTGTATTGGCTTTTGTCCATGATTATATGTTATGTATATTTAATTTGCATTGTATGATTGACCTTTGTCAGTAACTGAGGGTAGGAGTTTGGGCCTGCCTGACTAATCTTTTTTTTCAAACAACATATTACACAGCTAGTTTTTGTCTATGATTGTAGTTTATATATGAAGATTATTATTTGTGGGTAAACAAGTTTACTTGGTTTTTGAGTTCTGGACACAATCTTGATTTTGAACTTTGAATTTCTTGAAACATATTTTGTTTACTGTTTGATGGAAATTTCTGTTAAGATTACCCTCATCCTGGTGCTCTAATTGTGCCTAGGTTTTAATATAAGAAAGAAGTAAACAGAAATTCTTTATTCCTACTTTAACATTTGATTAATGGAATCAGTATTTTAGGTGAGTTCAATTTTAATTGAGATGATTTAAATTATTAATTGGAATTACAAAGTGCTCAATAATATTTTTGGACTTGATCACTATTTTGGGATTATTGGGAATCCATTTAGAGACATTTTGGATTATATTATCGGATACATCAAGACTTGGCACATCAACACTACATTGGGCTACTGGTACATCAGCACTTTCAAGATTGGAATGTATTCAGAACACTACTGGAATTCATTTGAAACATTCTTTACTTCGGACTTGAGATGGAACTTTTAGGAGTATTTGGGACTTAATTCCCAATACTTTAAGTTCTTTTTTAGGGAAATAAATTATTTATTAAATTTTACTAAACTTGTTGCTTTGTTACTCTTTTCTGTCACTTAGCTTGAAACCATAAAGTGGTAACAATACCATATTCTGGGGCTGAATAAGGTGATCTGTACATTGACGAAGTCTGGCTTCACATCATAGGCCCATGTACAATAGTGTCTCTTCATTCTTTACTAGGACCTTGACTAAAGAAGAACATCAGAGTACGGTAGGAGGAGGGGGTCTTACAACAGTGACAGGCAAATATTACATAATCAAACTAGATTTACCACACTTCCCCCACATACTACATTTTAATATCAGTAATATGTTATCTATCACTCCTGTGCAACTGAATTTGTCACCTAAGAGTGAGGCTGATGGCCTCAACTGGAACAAAATCACTCACTTTAAGGAGAAGCATCCACTGTGCTAAACAGCAGCACTTTGGGTCACCATTTGTGATGCCACTATTGAATCTGGTGAAATAATACCTTGGCTCTGGTTTGATAAGGACTTAAGGTAGTGAAGGTCATATGTGATCGCCAAAATGCAACCTTCATAATGTTCTCCAAAGATGATTGATTAAGGTAGGCCCAAGAAGCAGCAACAGCTCTTACTCCAATGGCTTTTATTCTCATGAATGAGACGTCGCTGTCAGTGAGGGACTGATAAGCTCTCTTGATAGTAAAATCCATCAAGAGACTGTGCTTACTGAAATATCGTCACAGCCCTTACAGGAAGAAAGAACCATTTCCTAACCTTCCTTGTCCCTTTTGAAGATGTCAAACAGAAATGAAGTGCCCAAACTGGGCAAAAGAATCTATCCCTGCCTGTCCACACCACAGATATGCCTGAGACTGAGGATCTCTATATAGGATGGAAATACTGAGGAAAGGGATTTTTTTTGCACGAAAACCTGGCTGACACAGCAGGAAAGGAGTCAGAATTGCCACTGAACCATAAACATCTCCCCTGTATTGAGAGGGAATGTAGTTTGCTTCTTCACTGCACTGCAGCTAGAAGGAAGACAGTTTTAAGTCCAAAATTTCAAATGAAGCCTCACTCAAAGGTTCATAAGGATTTTGTCAAAACCTATAAAACACACAAATTTTCATCTTGGCAGCAAAGATCAAGACTGGTCTCTAGCTGCTAAATGTGGATCCCAGCCAAAGGCATGACCCTTGGAGAACTTAAGTGTGTTTGAAGAGGCTGCCCTATGACCCTTGATTTTGGAGGCCAAACATGATCTATCCTCAAAGAGTAGATAGTCTGCTATTGCAGAAAGAGAAAGGCAGCTAGGATTATTGTGATTCCTAGTGCACCAATCACAAAAGATTCTCTATTCTGCATTGTAGATCTTAGAGGCAGATAGTCTCCATGCTGGATGATGCAGTCAGCAATCTTGCTTGAAAACTTTGCCTGGCAGATAGATCTCCAGTGATGAGCAAAGCGTGAAGGTGGAGAATCTGAGGGCAGTAGTGAAGAAGAGTCCCACTGTGTTGTGATACACAATTCTTCCACTGGGGTAATGCCCTGAGTTGGCTTATCAACAGGTCAAGGAGGTCACTGAGGCCAAGACCTTTTTGAGGTGCTTTCAGGACAATCAGAGCTATGTATATCCTGACCATTTGAAGAACCTGCAGAATCAACCTGAAGTGTGCGAATGCTTTAAGCAAACAGCTGATCCCACCATGGGCTTCATTTTGCCAATGCCCCAGCTCTTTAGACTAGGACTCGGGAGACATAAAACTGAAGCATGTTCAGCTCTGTTGCAAACAACTCCATTAGAGGCCTGTCTCATAGACTAAACAATGCAGAACCCGTTCTGAGAGAACTACCTTGCCTGTCCTGGACAAACTGTCTGCAAGAATACTTTTCTTTCTAGGAATGTGACATACTTGGAATGTGATACCTTCTGACTCTGCCCAGCATTGAAGGTTCCAGAGTTTCATGCAGTGAGAAGGAGCAAGTGTGCCTCCTTGTTTGAGGCATGCAATCACTAAAATAACCACAACCACTAAAATGGCCCCTGCCATGATCTATGCACCATTTCAGGGCAAAGAGCACAGCTCTCATTTCCAAAGTATTTTTCTGGGAGAGACTTTTTAATGGGACCAATGGCCATGGAGAAGTACTCCTGATTGTAACTGAGTACCCCACCCTAAGACTCAGACACATCGGTGTTGACAGAAGTATGGTTTGGGACATGTGGTGGAACTCCAGCAAAATAATGATTCTTGACTGTACTTGAGGTGGCACTGAAATGCTGACCCTAGCAAAATTTGAGCTGAAAGAATCATTGTGTTTTCCAGATCACCAAAAGGAAAAGACAGAAAGTTAATGGAGTCTTCCTAGGGAAACCAGTCCTGCCAGGGAGTTTACAGTCCCCAGAACAGAAAAGTAAAAGTAAACTTGAAATCAGGTGTGGTCAGGCCTCAAAATTTTCAGGATTATATTTATCCACTCTGAGGGAACACGACACCCATCCAAGACAGGTAAGGAAATTTCCTAAATAAATGAAATGTTGTGAAGGAATGAAATCTGATTTTCTCTAGGTCTGGCATCAATCCTTGTTAAGTCAATACCAACAAGGAAACATACTATGTAATTGGAACTGTTTCTTGCTGTCATGCAGCAGCCAGTCATTGAAATACTGGAGAAGGGAGATCCACAGATACCTCAAGTGCACAGACGCTACTTCTATCACTCTGGTAAGGACCCCTAAACGCTGAGGCTAAACCAAATGGCATGGCTCAGAATTGGAAAACTTCCTATCTGATAGAAAAATGGAAGTATTTATTGTACAGAGGGAAGACAAGGATGTTGAAATAGACATTCTGAAGGTCTCTGGAAACTGCTCCATCTCTGTGCCTAATAAATCTCCAGAATGATGCTGCAGTCTACATCATTAATATTTCCTCCCAAAGAAATTTGTTTGGAGGGTACCAAAAATTCAGAGAGTAGAGGCCAATTGGATGTTTTGTAGCCTCTCTACTTTGCCTTTCTAAAGGGCATGCATCCCTTTTGGGTTATTTTTACTGTTGGAATAAGATGGGGACCCTTGAGAGGAGGGAGTTTTGTGAAATGCAGACCTAAACCCTCCTTTCCTATAGCAAGAACCCACCTAACCTTCCACTGTGTCCACCCATACCTCCGAAAAGAGAGCTAATCAAGATTCCATTGGTTTTAAAGGATGAGACAGGCACTGCAGGAGAGGTATTAAATACCTAGAATCACTCCCCTGCCACCATTGGTAGACTTCCTCACCTTACCTTTTCAGTCTGCTTCAACAGGACAGGAAAAGAAAACAACGGACCTATGTAGATGGTCCATCACATCCAGAGGCAATGGAAGGTATGTGACACCAGATAAGGTCTCTGTTTGCCGTGCAGCCCTAAGGAGGCTCTTGCTATGGCTAGCAAAAACTTTGAGATGCCTCAAGTGACATCTTTGTGGAGGTGGAGCAACTTCACCAATAGCACCATGGTTGTAGAAAAAGTTATGTCTTGATGTCTTGGCTACTGTTTCCAATAATCACTGCAAGGCAACAGGTGATTAAAAAAATTAAGCCACTGAGAACTGGTCAACATGTGATGCTATAGTCATAACTGACAAATTAAGCCACTGAGAACAGGTCAACATGAGATGCTATAGTCATAACTGATAAATTAAGCCACTGAGAACAGATAAACATGTGATGCTATAGTCATAACTGACAAATTAAGCCACTGAGAACAGGTCAACATGTAATGCTATAGTCACAACTGACAAATTAAACCACTGAGAACTGGTCAACATGTGATGCTATAGTAATGACTGACAAATTAAGCCACTAAGAACAGGTCAACATGTGATGCTATAGTCATATAACGGACCTAGCTTTAGTATCTAAAACCTACAATGTCTTCGCAGACAGGAGAGTGAATGAGTGAATTATCCTGATGAAATTCCCACTTGTGAAGCTCTGGCATCTGGAGGGGGCAGCTTAAAGGTCTCACAGTAGCTATGGGGACTGATCACCCCTTATGCCGCCTTGCAGATTGTTAAATCTGTGTGAGTTCCTTTACAATGTTAGAGTAAAAAAGCAGAGCAGATCTGGTCTCGATGCAGCCCTGAAAATTTTTCTATGCTGGAAAGTATCGGGGTGTCCCCAGAGCCCAAGGGCTTAGGGCAAAGTTCAGGGGGGGGAGTTGGGGGCAAAAGTGGTAAATTTTATTTACTGCCCTGTCAAATTATCTTGTCTCTTTCTCTTCTTCCACTTGGACTGACTGGTGGGAAAGGTTATGATATGCTATTAGGGGAGGGTGAACCCTCTTCTGATCATTGGCAAATTCATTAGAATCTACTAGAAGAGACAACATGTCATTGTTCTCATAACAACCTCAAGGGATGTGAGACTATTAGAACTGGAGTTATCCCTCACTGGGGAGACTGGCATGTAGGGACTTGGATTGTCCCATGACTACTCATCAAGCTGAGAAAAAGCTGTTTCTTCATCAAAGGAGGTAACAGCTGCTCTTTATGGGAAGATTCGTGCTCTCTTTTATTTGAGGGGATTCATTCAATCCCAGTATGAGAAGATACACCTATAGTCGATTGGGATTCAGAGGGAGAGGAGGAAGACTGCACTTCCTTCCTCCCTTTAAATGGACACCCATTTTTGGTGAGGTATCTGATACTTTCATGAATATGTTGTACAGGAAAGACATGTGGTATGGATGCCGCATGGGACTTTTGCGCCCACTTACCTACACCGTGTAACATCTGAAATAAAAATTTCTTTCTCGACAGAAGTTGATGTTTAATAACAACAAGGGTTGCATTAGCTGCATTGTTACCTTTACTACTTACTCATGAATAAAAACCTCAATGTCATTAGTACCAAACAAGGTGTAACAGAGGTCAAGATGCTACTTACTCATGAGTAAAAACCTCAATGTCATTAGTACTAAACAAAGTGTAATGGAGCCCAAGATACTACTTACTCAGGAGTAAAATCATCAATGTCAATAGTACTAACCAAGTTGTAACAGGTCAAGGTACCACCTACTCATGAGTAAAACCTTTAATGTCAATAGTACTAAACAAGGCATAACAGAGGTCAAGCTACTACTTACTCATGAGTAAAAACCTCAATGTCAATAGTACTAACCAAGGTGTAACAGAGGTCAAGCTACTACTTACTCATGAGTAAAAACCTCAATGTCAATAGTACTAACCAAGGTGTAACAGAGGTCAAGATACATGAACTAGGAATTAAACCTGTGTCACAAACACTAAAAAAAATGACTGGAGGAACATGTGAACTCTACTAATGTGACTAGATGATTAATTAGTTGTTAATAACACACAATGCATTAAACAGAAGTAATGAAAAAGGAAATGCATATCTTGCACTAAATGTAAACATGAAAACAATTACATGGATAATATTCAAATGAACTTTGATGACCCACAAGAAATTTTTGATCCAACAAGGTAATTCCTACCTCATGATGGTGGGAAGGGTGAGGGGCTCATCTTGACCACACAATGAAATTATCATTCTGGACTATAAACAAATGCCTCAGATAACAGACTGACAGATTATGTTTGCTAATCAACAGGAATATGAATATGAGGTCCTGAACAACAATTAAACATCAACTAATGATAATTTTTGTTTGAGCAAGAATTTCCCACTGTCATCTGAAAAAGAATTATGAGATGGTATTATGTATGGGCCTATGATGTGGAGTCAGACTGGGTCAATGAATGCATTCTAGAACTTTCTAGAACTGGGGAGGAAACATACATCTGGCATGGACAAGGTTTTCCATTGCGGAAAGGGTAAGCTACACAATACTGACATGCAAATTGATGCTAAGATACACCGCTGTGGTGCTGGATGAGATGGCATCACATCAATGATAGGGGTCTTTTGCAGTAGGCCTCATAAGAGGAGGCGAGGGGCCATTGAGCTGTCTGTCCATCTGTCTGACTTACCACTTTACTCCTGTTAGCCAGTTGTCTGTAATCTTTTGCCATATTGTAGATCTCTCCTTGTAGCCGACTGATCTCCGCCTGGGCGTTCTCCAGCTGAATAAAAAGATCATCAACATGTCAGCAGGCATTACATTGCTGTCTTCTCAATGTCTCAATCAATTAACACACCTCTAGCATTTAAAAATAAACAGGTGTTAAAAGTCGCAATTTGGTGACTGTTAAATGTGTATTATTCACATATAAACAGCTATTGTATTAAAGATTAGTAAACTGACTCCAAATCTCATTCATGAATAAACATGCGACCCAACTGGACTGAGACTGCTCATCAGGATGACATCTGCTCCATAGCAAAATACAAGAGTAAACAGTGAAGAAATCTGGCCTAACAGTAATCATTCCTCAGAAAAGTCTTCCAATGCTACTGACTACATATGTTGTGAACATAAAATTTTGATGGTTTCTCTATTTTTGGTATCTTCATCCATATCTATATTTTGCATCTTCATCCACATCTATCCATATCTATTTTTTGTATCTTCATCTATATTTATTTTTAGTATTTTCATCCATATCTGATGCCACAGACACATCATTTTTTTGCAATACCTGAAGGCTTTTATGCCACAATGCCTAATTTGGTTAAGTTCTGTCCATCTGTTTCTTTTTGAGAAATAGTTCTTTAATTGTTATTCTATTTTTGTAATGGTGTCCATATGACGGATGAATCTGATCAGTATCCATCTGTCAGCCCTTCATGCTAGAATACTTTCTGTCACATTTGATGGATGGATCTGATCGGTATCCATCTGTCAGCCCTTCATGCTAGAATACTTTCTGTCACATTTGATCAAATTATATTCAGCAGTTTTTGATAAGTGACTTAAAGGTTCTTCTAATCTTAGTAACAGCCTTATGACCATATGAGCTAACCAAAACGAAACCCCTAGGCTAAGTAGACTGGCTTTAAGATTATCTTGCAAAAGCATTGGTCACAGTACACAAACATGCAAACACTTGCATTTTATTTGTGCGTTGGAATAGGTCCAATATAGCTCAAAATGTAACAAAATTATTTGCTTAGACCTGAAAATATTGTGGATCAGTGTGGCACACAAACTGAGAACACAAAGGAAATGCATGTTATGCTCTATTTTGCATTCTTCCATGATCAGACTAGCTTACACTGTTGTGCACCTTTTGTTACATCAAACTGTATTCAAACATCACAAGTTCACATGCTGTTTGAGTAAATGAATTTTTCTGTTTAAAAAAAAAAATTATTTGTGTAAATATTTGGTACATGATTACTAGACTTGGAAACTGATCATGTAAGAATAGCAATTACATATGGTTTGCTCTGTGCATACATTTTCAAAAGCCATCATGAAAGACTATGAATTCTTGGTACCACTTTCATTATGTTCCAATGACATTGCTAACAGCAAACCATGTATAAACCCCACAATAAAGAAGTTCTAGTTCTATGTGCAAATCACATTCAAATATTGAAGTCTGAAATGCTGACTAAAATAAATCTGATAATGAATATGAACTAAAACATAAAACTGACTTCATACAACTTTTAAAGATGTAGCATGCAAAATAAAAAATAATTGCACTGAAAAATACATGGTGACAACCTAACCTACAGTGGCATGCCAGAATTGATAAAACTTTTGCCAGTATCATGAATGTAATTTACCAATTAATCACTAAGAAATAATTAGTTGTTCATGTGCATTTTTGGTCTAAACATGAAGATTTGTGTCTCAACCAAGTATGAGATATTATTTTAGTCCTGCACCAGTTGAAAGGAAAAGGAGTGGTCTTCTCTTGAAAGATTTTTTATGTCACATTGTAATAATGGATACCAGAAAACACAAAAATGTCAGCTTAGCAATGACAGGTGGCTATAGAATTTTACAAGAAAGGTTAAAGTCTCAAAAAAACCTGCAAAAATATTAAATGTTCTTAAGTCTGCCACTATATGACTTAAATAAATTTGAACGACAAGGAAATGTGGAAAAGTGACCACTGTGAAGAGAGAAAACCCATTGATCAATTGGGAGATCAACTTCTCAGACTGATGAAGCAAAATAGATGATAAAGTCTGAAATTCTGGATAGTTACAACCAACAGTTAACTGGAAAAGCATCTATTTAAAAAGTTCAGCACTGACTGTGATTATGGTTGCAAGAAACACCAAGTTTGGTATTTGCTATTAACAGAAAGAAATTTCTTCAAGTGGTGCAAGTGAAAGAAACATCTCAAGGTTGAAACATATTGGAATAAAATAATATTTTCCAGCAATCCAATGAAACCTGAGTGTCATTACTGGTGAAAATCATCTGTGTGGGGAGATACAGTGATGGTGTTTACTAACCAGAGTGCCTAGAATTAGTTGGAAGTAATGTCAGTGTAGGTGCTTAAAGAGAATTACATGGAAGTAATGTCTGGGTAGTTGTTTACACAGAAAAACATGGAAGTAATGTCAGGGTAGGTGCTTACAGAGAATTACATGGAAGTAATGTCAGGGTGGGTAGGTGCTTACAGAGAATTACATGGAAGCAATGTCAGGGTAGGTGTTGACATAGAATTACACGGAAGTAATGTCTGGGTAGGTGCTGACATAGAATTACATAGAAGTAATGTTAGGGTAGGTGTATACATAGAATTACATGCAAGTAAGGTCAGGGTAGATGTTGACATAGAATTACATGGAAGTAATGTCAGGGTCGGTGTTGACACAGAATTAGATGGAAGTAATGCCAGGGTAAGTGTTGACATAGAATTAGACGGGAGTAAGGTCAGGTTAGGTGTTAATATAGAATTATATGGAAGTAATGTCAGGGTAATGTTTACATAGAATTACATGGAAGTAATGCCAGGGTAGGTGTTGATATAGAATTAGATGGAAGTAAGGTTTACATACAATAACATGGAAGTAATGTCAGGGTAATGTTTACATAGAATTAGATGGCAGTAATGTGAGGGTAGATGTTTACATAGAATTACATGGAAGTAATGCCAGGGTAAGTGTTGACATAGAATTAGATGGGAGTAAGGTCAGGTTAGATGTTATTATAGAATTACATGGAAGTAATGTCAGGGTAAATGTTTTCCATAGAATTACACGGAAGTAATGCCAGGGTAGGTGTTGACATAGAATTAGATGGAAGTAAGGTCAGGTTTGGGGTTTATATAGAATTACATGAAGTAATGTCAGAGTAGATGGTTACATAGAATTACATGGAAGTGAAGTCTGGGTAGGTGCTTACATAGAATTACATGGAAGTAATTTCAGGGTAGATGTTGACATAGAATTACATGGAGGTAATGTCAGGGTAGATGTTGGCATAGAATTAGATGGAAGTAATGTCAGGGTTTGTGTTTATATAGAATTACATGGAAGTAATATCAATGTCAGGGTAGGTGCCATATTATGAGCTGCATCATGTATCATGGAGTGGGTACTTGGATCCATGATGGAAATATTAACAGTGTGAAGTACACTGAAATATGCTTAGTTGTCATTGTTGCCAAAAACAAAAATTCACAATTAATCTTTTAAGACAACAAAGTGCCTTGAAACATTTCCGCATTGTCTCATGCTTGGAATCAGGAAGCAATACTGACAATTCTGAATGGCCATCACAGTCACCTGAATTGAACATAAAATAAAATTTGTGGCATATTCTCAAAGTCAGTCTCAGAAAATCCCTCATGCAATCACAACTCACAAAGATGTAGTGAAGGGATGCAGACTCCACAGACATCCTTTGGTGCTGTTGAATGGTACAACATGCCAGTAATCTCCAGTAATCTTTGATATGCATTAATACAATTACTGGCAGTCATGTGTCCTTGCAGTCAAATGGTACAACATGCCAATAATCCCCAATAATCTTTGCTATGCACAAGTCTAATTATTGGCAGGACTATGATTCGTGCTTGCAGATGAAATGTACAACATGCCATTAAACCGTGTAATTTTTTTATATGCATTAGTCTTTTTATTGGCAGTACCATATCCTTACAGCTGAATTATGAAACAATAGCAGTAATCCCCAGTAATCTTTGATATGCTTGAGTCTACTTACTGGCAGAACTATGATTATGATTTTCATGTTACATAAGGGACAGTGTCCGCCACCAAAATGTTCTCTTAAAATAAACCACTAATAAAAACCCTGACCATACTTATGAAGGATATTCTACAAATTCGTATACCACTAGAGTAAACTAGAAAACTTGAAAATGTACATGGGGAAAAATTCGGGACAGTGTAACATAACATAGTCTGACAAAAATTAAGAAAGCATACCTGCATGAAAGAAAACTAAATCCACGTCTGCACACGCACATGCCATGGTAGTAAGTACAAGACAAAGACAATACCTGTGTGTGCATGGGCTGCACGTGCGGAGATGCAGATGAAGAAGAGGCTGCAGTTGAGTGGGGGATTCTCACCTCCTGTTGTGTTTTCTCAGTTTCTTTTTGTGCATCTGTCATGTTAGACCGCCATGTCATCTCATTATTTTCTAGTTTCTCCTTTAAGGCTTCTAACTCCTTGTATGATTCCTGCAGCTTGTTGTATTCAGCTGATAAATGAAGGTTCTCCCTCCTTGACCTGGACAAACAGGCAAGCAGACATTTTAGCATGTAAATATTCTAATAGTAACAGACATTACAACCTGTTTTATAATCTCCTTGGAGGACAGGAAATATTATTTATAAATGTGAAGAATGTGGAGTTTTAAGTGAGAGAACAAGTGACACTGAGCAGTACATTATTCTGGTGGTCATGACCATCTTTCCATATATACCTGCTTATAAATCAAACTGCAAACAACAAATATCCTGATCTGCTATAGCATAATGCACCTTAAGACCAGGGTATATGTTTTTTGTTCTACTGATTACTCCTAACAATCTGCAAAGACCCAGATCTGCCAGCACATTACGTAACAGCAGATCTGGGTCTGTGCAGTTTGCAGTTGTATTCTACTTATAAGCATGTATATACTGTACACTCCAATTATATTCTCAGCAAAAATATCTAAGTACATTTTATAACATATTCCAAGTCTTGTGTTAATAAACTGCAAGTGCTGATGAAGAGAGCAATATAAAGTGTTATGACAACTATATTGCCAAGTAAAACTGGACCATGAAATCAAATGGTTAACCTATTGGTTCACACACTGCCCTTTAGTTCTAAAAGTCTAGTTTATTATTTGACTATATAACCTGTTTTTCTTAACACTCCATTGGAATCACTGGCTTGTATCTTTTGGATGAATGAATTAAATGGCAGTTCCCTGTGTATAAGGAGACACAATCTGTGCATCTGATGGCATTAAAAAACAAAGGTGCTAAATGCTGCTACAAAGAATTTTCCTTGAGTGTGCATTGGCACATTCTTCTTGTAATATTCACAACTGACAGTGTGGCAGTAAATGGTATGTAGATTGACAAACTGATGAGCTATGGCCAATTACAATTATGTATGACAATATCAAAGTCAAAGAATCTTGGATGTGGTCATGTGAAATCTATTGCACATTAATTATCTTGGATGTGGTCCTGTGAAATCGATTACACATTAATTATCTTGGATGTAGTCCTGTGAAGTTTAAAACACATTAATTATCTTGGATGTGGTCCTGTGAAATCGATTACACATTAATTATCTTGGATGTAGTCCTCTGAATCTATTACACATTAATTATCTTGGATGTAGTGTGAAGTCTATTTCACATTATCTTGGATCTAGTCCTGTGAAGTCTATTACACATTAATTATCTTGAATGGGGTCCTGTGAAATTGATTACACATTAATTATCCTGGATGTAGTCCTGTGAAGTCTATTACACATTAATTATCTTGGATGCAGTCCTGTGAAGTCTATTACACATTATGTTGGATGTAGTCCTGTGAAGTCTATTACATATTAATTATATTGGATGTGGTCCTGTGAAGTCTATTACACATTATCTTGGATGTAGTCCTGTGAAGTCTATTACACATTAATACTGTAAGTCAATAAAGAGAAAAGAGCTGAAGCAAGACTACTTTCTACATATTCTTTTAATGTATTTGTTAGTTTACAAATAGGGAATACTTCAGAACAAATATTGTAGAGGACAGCTGTTCTAGTACACTAGCACTAAAAGCTTGCAAAATTCATGTAGGGTTCAACTTACATAACAGATTATTGAATATACAAGGATGGTGGACTTACATTTTCATTTCAGCTTCAATAGCTTGGATCCGTTTCCTGAGACAAGCACATTCCTCCTTTAGACTGCTGAACTCACCAGCTGGAAAAGTAAACATTAGCATTCAGCCGATATCTTCACTGAGGATGTTTAACTTATCACAAAACAAGAAAGTCCCATACAGCAGCTATTTACAACAGAAAGTCCCTTGGTGTAACTAGGCTGGGTTTAGAGTTATCATTCATAATAATGAGGCATTTGTTACCAAAAAAAAAAAAGTTTCATGTAGTTATGGAGGCTTTATTTTCTTAAAGAATTTATTAAAGAAAAGTTGGTTTAAATGAGACTAATACACTGGAACCTTTCCTTGTGACATCAGACTCTGGGAACAATATGTGATCTCTTCAGATATGTGGCACATGGATACAGGTCTTTTGAGCATTCATAATTAAGATGTGCAACCAAATTTTCTGACTCTTGAGACAAGTGGTTTGTTAGACAAGGCAATCTTTCAAACAAGTTTGACTAGCAATGTGTATCTACCAACAAAACGTAATAATATGGATCAAACCAATTATATATTTTCTGATGACATTTTGTGTTAATGCCAAATGAACATCATGCAGAGAACTGAAACTGTGGGTTAAAGAACAGTGATCCTAGCTATCAGATGTCAGAATCTCTTAAAATTATACTAAAATTACTATATAACTCTACAACCTCCTTTCCTACCAGATACCATACATTCAACATTCAGTCCATTTTTATGGGCAGACCCGAATGTATCCATCAACAAGAAATGGAGCTGTGACAAGACAGCAAAGCCTGCATGTTGGCTTAATCATAAACAGTGTAAATTTGCAAAGACCAATACTACAACTCTCTATGATAGCAGTAGTACATATGTCGACTTAAATGGTGTACAAAGGCCAATGCTGTGGCTCTCTATGACAGTAAAGCATAGTATAAACTCACCTGTACTCAGATGCAAACAACCTAAACATGAGCTAGAGTGAAAAAGTCCTTTATAAATGAATTTGTTTCCATTAGTCTCTTCCCTGAGGACTTCAATTCTGGTGAACAAGATGAATAAATACCTACCTGTCTTCATTCAAGTAAGGCAATATAATTCTACAATCCAAGCAAATGGGAAACTCACACTTGTATAAAAATACTTCCTACAAATTGAAAAGTTCATATGTTTAAAGCAACTTGAAGAAACTCAACATATTGTACAGGTAAATAGTCAACAAAGTTCATTTTGAAAAAGCACTGAAACTGCACATAAATTAACTTAAATGAACAAAAATGATGCATTCCTTATAGAAGAATCTAAATCATCATTCATCACTATTCGAAAATTAGAGAAATATAAAGAGATATATAAAACACAAAATAAGTTCACCATCAACATCCAATCCTATATCTGATACGCTAGCAACACTGCAACTCTCAAGAATTTGTTTTAAAAAAATATTCTATAAAAAAGTCATTTATATAATGCAGTTTATGACTAAATGAGATGAACATGAGAGCTGAAAATATCTATGAATATGATTAGACAGGTGTCTTAATATTGACACAAAACTTATATATACCTGGGTGTGGAGTGATACTGCTTTTTGTGCAATGTGATGAATGATTTAGTTTACAAAGGAACACCATCTTAGCTAACAAATAGTGTCCTGATAGTCATGATGCATTACCAGTATATTATAACAAGACTGCAACAGAATTATCTTATGTGAAGATAAAAAATGTCAAATCAGTTGAGAATACTGCTGACTGTCTATAATTTTATGATGAAGTAAACGACTCCAAAGGTGTAATTAAGGTACAGTAAATTTACTTATAAATTAATGTACTGGTTCAATCCATGCAGTTTTCATCCTGATTACTATGACTGCATATTTTTTTTCTTATCAAGTAACAGCAACACAAGTTGTTTATTATCATCAAGATTTTGATACCAATTCAGTGTCATCTGTATTCAAAATTAGCATCTTCAATTTCATCTCAGTTTTCAGTAATGAGAATGGACATTTGACACAACTAAAATAGCAGCTTTATCCAAAATCTTTCTTAACATAAGTTCTTTAAAAAGAGATCGCATTTGCCAGATGTGACTGATTGCACAGTTTTATAATAAAGGACACGTAAACATAACAGAACAAAAACCAGCCAGTCCCCAAACAGTAAACAATAATGTAGAGTATATATACAGCAAGTAATAACTTTGAATTTTGATGTCTTCAAAAGTACTCAGTGGATTTAGTTCCAATTTTGAAAATAGTTATTTTTATTAAAATCAAAAAGTCTGTAAACTTTCACAATTATTTGTGCAATTAGTAAAGATTTCCTGTGCAAACAAGAGTGAATGGGGCATAGAACAAATAATGGAATTATTATCTCTTCTGCTGACCAATTTTTGTTAATTTAACATTTCAACAATGCACACACAGAAACTACAATTAATAAAAATCACAAACACTATTTTTCTCAACATCATTACAAACTGAATGATCCTTGCTAAGTGATGCTGACTGATATCTAGGTCCATATACAGCTGACAATGAGAATATTTACCAGGTAATGCCAATAAAGGTTTTACACTCAGAGTTATGACAATGGGGTGTTAGAATGATTTCTCAACTGAGACAATGGGGACCTGATCAAATAAGCAAGTCAGTCATCGGGAACCTATCAAGTATCTTTGGAAGCTGTGGGAACTTTGTCAAATGAATGAGTCTGTGATGGGCCACTGATCAAGATATAAATTCATACTTTGTGAAAATCTGGGCCTGTGATGCCACCCCAACCCGTCCCCCATCACCCTGGCACCAACACCATTTTGTATTGTAATTGTTCACAACAGTCTTCTGAATTACTTTGCTCTGTGAAAATGAGATCCCATCCCTTTACTATTAATGAAACATCCCTTTACTATTAACGAAACATCCCTTTACTATTAATGAAACAATGGTCTCTTAATTACGACACATGAAAGAACCATCAACTACTAAGACCTGAAACAATGAACCTGTAGATTAGCGAGGCTGAAGTACTGACAAGAAGACAGGAGACTCAGTTAGTATACAACTGCAAACTATATCCCCCGAGCAAAAAATGCAGAAAATTTTAGATTCCAGATAGGACTGAGACAAAAGAGACCAGGAATGGATGGTAATAGAGATTTACCTCTGCTTTTACTGACAGGTAAACGGGTGTGGGAATCTGTGTGAGATTTATGATGAGTGATCTCGCGCATCTTGTCATGTTTGTCTCGTCGCTCCGAGTCCTGCTCTTCATGAAGATGTTTTAGCTTATCTACGGGAATCAACCAAATGGGGGAATTAAATTACACCATCATATGATGCAAATGCAACATGCCAAAAGCAGGCAACAAGCACAACAAGCAAGGGGTCATGCAAACCACAACATATTACAGACAGCAAGCAATATTTGGCTGGTACTGTAATTATTCTCAGGCTCCTAACAAAGACATAAAAAGAAGGGTAAAGGAATATTTCTCATAATTGAGGTTTTTTTTTTATCTTTATTGAAGATGAAAAAGAACAGAGAAAATAGAAAATAGTTCAGGATATCATACATTCTAGACAAGGAGTAACAGTACTACACTAAAGGCATAGCGAATCCAGGGAGTAGTAAATTCCATTAGCACAAGAAGTAAATTATAATGTAAATTTCATAGATTCGACAAAAATTTAAATGTGTTATGATCAAGAAGCATGATGATGACAAAACACATCATGAAGAATTTTAACATAGATTTATCAAAGAGAACCCAAGTACTCATGAACTGAAGCCAAAATCAAAGCCATTCATAATCAACCATGCCAATAATGGGAAAGAGAATTATCATAGGAAACAGTTATAAATGAAAAGCATTATCATGGGGAGTTATTACAGGAATTCCAATTATGATGGGAAGGAGAGTTATGATGGGAACAGAGTTATGATGGGAAAGAGTAATGACTGGAAAGCAATATCATGTGCAGTTATTAAAGGAATTTGAGTAATGACGAGAAGAAGAGTTACGATGGGAACAGAAAGAGTTATGACAGGAAAGCATTAGCATGGGGGGTTATAACAGAAATCTGACTTGTGATGGGAAAGAATTAAGATTGAAGAATTATGGCTGGAAAGCATTTCATGGGAAGTTATTTGATGAAATTGAAGTTACCATGAAAGCATTAGCATGAGGAGCTATTACAGGAATTCAAGTTACGATGGGAAACAGAATTATGACTGCAAAGCATGATAATGAGGAGTTATGACAGGAATCTGAGTTATGATGGGAAACAGAATTATGACTGCAAAGCATGATAATGAGGAGTTATGAGAGGAATCTGAGTTATGATGGGAAACAGAATTATGACTGGAAGGCATTATCGTGGGGAGTTATTACAGGAATTTAAGTTACGATGAGTAACATAGTTATGACTGGAAAGAATTATCATGGTTAGTTATGACAGGAATCCGAGTTATGATGGAAAAGTTATCATCACAGGGAGTCAAGACAGGAATTTGAGTTATGATGGGAAACAGTTATGATGCGAAAGAGGGTAATGACAGGAAACATTGTTGGATGTAAAATGATTCACACTTTTGAAGCTGATGTGATGATATGTGGTCAATGTTTTCTATGATAGATAATGAGATTATAATATGTAGTCAATGTCTTCCATGACAGCTAATTGGATGATGTGTAATCAATCTTTTCCATGTGGTAATTGAATGATATGTAGTCAGTGTTTTCTATGATTGGAAATTGGATGATATGTAACCAATCCTTTCCATGATTGCTAACTGGATGATGTGTAATCAATCTTGTCCATGATTGCTAACTGGATGATGTGTAATCAATCTTTTCCATGACTGGAATTTGGACAATGATATGTGGTCAATGTTTTCCATTATTGCTAATCAGATGATGTGCAATCAATCTTTTCCATGAATGGTATTTGGACGATTATAGGTGGCCAATGTTTTCCATGATTGCTAATTCGATGATCAATGCTTTCCATGATTGCTAACTGAATGATGTCTAATCAATGTTTTCCATGACTGGTAATTAATCAATGCTTTCCATGATGGCTAATCAGATCATATGTGACCAATCTTCTCCATGGCTGTTAATTATCTGATGATGTGTGGTCAATCTTTTCCATGACTGCTAATTTTAGCTGATATGTGGTCAATGTTTTCCATTATTGCTAATTAGATGATGCTATGTGGTCAGTCTTTTCCATTGTCTAACTGGCTGATGATATGTGGCCAATCTTCACCGTGATTGCTAATAAGCTGATGGTTTGCTGTCATTTTTTTCCATGACCGCTAATTAGATGATATGTGGTCAAACTTTTCCATGATCGCTAATCAGATGATATGTGGTCGATCTTTTTCATGATTCCTAATTAGATGATAATCTGTTGTCAATTTTTATTTGATTGCTAATCAGATCACGATACATAGTCAATGTTTCCATGATTGCTAATTAAATGAATGTGGCCAACCTTCTCTGTAATTTTGCTTTAGATGATGGTATGTTGTCAATGTTCTCAAAACTGCTAATTAGATGACATTTTTGGTCAATCTTTTTCATGATTGCTAATTAATGAAAATATGTGGTCATGACTGCTAATGAAACATAAGGAATAAGGCAACTATAAATGCTGCCATGCAAATGATTAAGAAACACGGAAAGAATAAGTCTCTTCTGAGGTTGTTTTGCAAACACTGATTGCAAGTAATGTTTCAATAGGACTCTAATCACTTGCATACAAAATAATGCGGCTATATACTTTTTTCTCCTGAATGGATAAGTCTTTAAAGGTTAATGGAAGGAACCAAATAAAAATGAAAGACAGTTTGGGAAAAGATCATACAATAGAAAATCTTATCCCTTTTTGGCACTTTTTCAAAGTCAAATATATTGCCAGAATTGCATTTTCTCTGACGAAAATAACTGAATTAAAAGTCTGTCATTTCCGAGTTGCTATTTAATTTAATCATATTGTGAATCTCCATGATTTTGAAATGTATTAACAGAAAATTTAGAAACAACTCTCTGCAAGTGTGTGTATCACAGATGGAAAAAAGCCTTTAAAGTCAAAAATTAAAAAAATATTATACACTGTGAAAAATTCAGATCTGTTCCTGACAGTCTCTTGAGTACATACAAAATGTTAAGTTTTCTTTGTGTCAATATTTTCTGTTGGCATTCATTTATTTTGGTCTGAGGTTTTCATCTCATGGCCCTAACTAACCTCAACAATTCTTCAACAGCTACCAAAGAATGGGGCTTGGAGTGATGGGGATGAAGACATGGTGATATGCAAACTTAACAAAATAAATAAAGGTCTACATGCAGCGTGCTGACTGTTCATTTACACATGAGTATAGCAATATCAATCAGAACCAAAAATAATGATACACTTATTTTTTACATTTGCATTGTGGAAAAAATCATGAGGTAAAATCATGCAAAGTAAATGTAATTTTAAAAGCAAAAAATTTAAAATTTACATCAGAAAAAAGCAATATTTCACTGCTAACATCCCATAATACAAAAGTATGCATTTGGTATTTGTGTCACCAGGTAATTGTATAAAAAACATTTAGGTACCATCCAATGGGACTTTATTTTTGAGTATCACAGATTTGAAAGCCTTATATTTTCAGATGGATGAACCGAATTGCTCAAATAATGTGATAATGGTTCTATAAAGTAGTTTTATGTAACTATGATATGAACCTGAGTGTATGATTTCAACAAAAGTTTCAATAAAGCCTAATGATAATCTAACCAATTTAAAAATAAAAAATAAATATTTTATGAGTGGAAAAATCTGAAGAAAATTCTGAATATACAGGATGTGATACAATAGTTATCAGGTGATACTGATACAATAGTTATCAGGTGATACTGATACAATAGTTATCAGGTGATACTGATACAATAGTTATCAGGTGATACTGATACAATAGTTATCAGGATACTTTTTACATGATAA
Organism: Megalonaias nervosa; assembly: GCA_016617855.1. Taxonomy (NCBI): domain Eukaryota; kingdom Metazoa; phylum Mollusca; class Bivalvia; order Unionida; family Unionidae; genus Megalonaias; species Megalonaias nervosa. The sequence continues at coordinate 77,773 of JAECUM010035558.1, forward strand.
ATGGAGTGTTAAGTGAAAGCACATGCGACAAACAACTGGAGATAACTCACTTCGTAACTGCTCAGCTTCATTGTGGTTCTGTTTGACTGCCTGCTGGGATTCCGTTAACTGCCCTGGGAGCACAACAGAACAATCCCATTTAATCCTTGTAGACTTTTCTGAGTAAGGTTTACATTGCACTAATGTATTTTCCACTTTGTACTTGATTCATTTTGTACATATGAGTTAATTCCAACTTAATAAATTGTTTAGTCGTAAGAAAATCACAGAACAGTATAAAAGTGAACTTACGACAATGTTCTGAATAAAGCTGTATGCCATAATCTCTACCAAAGAAACTATGGGGCATTTTTATTGGTTTAAATTCCTGACGAGATGAAGATGGTTGTGTTGTGTGACAAGCCAGCAATATAATCTGATACTGTCCAGCATTTTGTTAATAAAGTCATCTTACTGCTCAAAAACTTTTAATTCTTCTACTTCATTAGCAAATTCATTTGTATGTGTTACAGTTTATTAATAAAACGTTCAAGTATGATACTGCTCATGACAGAATTTAAACCTCTAAATGTAATAAACATTGGTCTGTAATGTTTTTAAATACAGATATTTATGTTTATAATTAGTATATGATTCAAATAAAACCTTAAATATAGTTGTTTAGGTGTCTGAGGCATGTGCAGTTAATTAGGTGTTATAAGCAATCACTGCTGACATATGACTGGACAATACCTAGCTTCTTGTGGACAGATAGTAAGGTCAACTATCACAGTACTGTACCTGTATCTTGTCAGCCCTGCTTTTTTCAAATAAGTGGGACAAGGAAGAGAAGGAATACTGTGAAGAGCATATTGTCATTTGTTTTAATTTCTTTTATATATAAATAATAATTAATTATAAAATTAATTATGGGGCTTAAGAGTGATACTTTATAGCAATGATAACTTTTATTGATCTAGAAACTGACCACAGCCGATATGTACAGCCTGCCCTGTGCTTTGTTCCAAATCTAAACAAGGTGGGATAGCATTTATTACTAGTTCTCTTTCCACAAGAAACTGGCCATGGCCCACATGTCAGCCTGCCCCTGTGCTATATTTCAAATCTTGAAGATGGTAGGATAACATTAAACTTCAGAAAAAGGGATAAATTGGTACTGAATCAAAAGGAAAGAAAAAACTGAAACATTGTAGTCAATCATGGGATGGATGGACACACACATGGATACTGAAGTGGTTATTATGTCCAGATTCTGCCAAGGCTGGGCTTAACAATAAAATGCCATGTCCTCAATCTGTACTGAGCTCTTTGTGTGGATGCTGGACATAAGTCACTTTAACATCTATATGCATGTACATCTGTCCTAATGTCTGTCCACAACCTATATAAACCTCATGGTTAAATTTTTAAATAAGTCTTTTGTTGCAATAATATCAAAGCTAAAGACGGGGGCTCTACATGCAGGCCACAGCCACCTTCTTGAACAGCGAAATTTTCTTAAGAAAATTATTTCTGATATGGCAAAGCTGTGTCATGTAAAGTTTTATCTCTTTATAATAATGTCTTATGAGTGATATTTGATACAATTGGAGCACTCACTTGAACTATTAATGCAAACTTATCTGTGGCTTGTGGTAAAATGTGAAGAAAAAAAAAATATATCTTGGTAAATCACTAAAACTATGACTTTTATAATGAACATCTTGAAATTATTTATTCTATCTGGCAATTTCTTATCTGTCACTCATTCAGACTATATGTTATCTACCTTAAATATTTCCATATAGCCATTTTTAAGGCATTTTACAGCATCGAATAACGTGAGTGATGCTCCTTATTTGAAACTATTTACAATGCATTTACTGAAATACCAAAAAGAAAAAAGGAGAAAAAAAGAAAAACAAAAATATAAGCCATTCAGCAAAAGTCTTTTATCTATAATTCAGATTTCCAGACATAAAAACAGGCGATTAGAGGAAAAAAAGCTGAAAAAGGAGACAATAACTCAAATCCCCTTTATCATTTCATATGGAAGCAAAATTGTACAAGTTTTCTTTACCCAAAAAGTTTAAATCAGCTGATTAGCTCTATTGTTTCCTTTCTGGACATTATCAATTCACATTAATTCAAATATACTAAATAAATAAAATTAAAACCAAAATTCCCTTTGAAAACCAATTTTGGAAGATAAAAAAAGTTTCTTTGACAATACTTACCTGGTCATAAATTAGGACATCTACAACTTCACAAGTCCAGTCTGCCCTAGCTAAAGATGACCTTAGCCATGAGTTTTTGTCCCTTTATAACAAAATAGTGATAAAATATTGTTTGCTTGCCATGATGAAAGCTAGACCAGAGTAGTCTTCCTTGGATAGAGAGACTGATGCCAAATCTCATCAACTGTCACTACTTGAATGGAAGTGCAGGCTATTCCAGCGATGTGTGAGAAGGGTTGTAGCTGTATCATAATCTGGTTATGTTATTAATGAAACACTAATTGCAAAAAATTGGCATTCTCTTCTAGAAAGATAACCCAATCAGAACATTCAGCTCCCGGAATATACTGCATGCAAAGGGTATCCATAAATGTCAACCAAAGCATAAGAAAGGAAGCATAAGAAAGAATACAAGATTGTGGCGGACACAGGATAAGAAAAGATTGAGAGAGAGATGGCATGAGAAAAGTGTAAGATTTTGAGGGAGATGGCATAAGAACAGTGTAAAATTGTGAGGGAGAGTACATAAGAAAGGATGCAAGATTGTGAAGGTGACGGCATATGTGCAAGATTGAGACGGAGAAGGCGTAAGTGTAAGATTGTGAGGGAGATGGCATAAGAACAATGCAAGATTGTGAGGGAAAGTACATAAGAAAGGATGCAAGATCGTGAGAGTGACAGCATTTGTGCAAGATTGTGATGGAGATGGCATAAGTGTAAGATTGTGAAGGAGATGACATAAGTGTAAGATTGTGAGGGAGATGGCATAAGAACAGTGCAAGATTGTGAGGGAGATGGCATCAGTGTAAGATTGTGAGGGAGATGGCATAAGTGTAAGATTGTGAGGGAGATGGCATAAGAACAGTGCAAGATTGTGAGGGTGATAGCATAAGTGTAATATTGTGAGGGTTACAGCATACGTGCAAGATTGTGACGGAGATGGCATAAGTGTAAGATTGAGAGGGAGATGGCATAAGTGTAAGATTGTGAGGGAGATGGCATAAGAACAGTGCAAGATTGTGAGGGAGAGTACATAAGAAAGGATGCAAGATTGTGAGGGTGACAGCATATGTGCAAGATTGTGATGGAGATGGCATAAGTGTAAGATTGTGAGGGAGATGGCATAAGAACAGTGCAAGATTGTGAGGGAAAGTACATAAAAAAGGATGCAAGATTGTGAGTGTGACAGCATATGTGCAAGATTGTGAGGGAGATGGCATAAGTGTAAGATTGAGAGGGAGATGGCATAAGTGTAAGATTGTGAGGGAGATGGCATAAGCAAAGTGCAAGATTGTGAGGGAGATAAAATAAGTATAATATTGTGAGGGTGACAGCATATGTGCAAGATTGTGATGGAGATGGCATAAGTGTAAGATTGTGAGGGAGATGGCATAAGAAAAGTGCAAGATTGTGAGGGAAAGTACATAAAAAAGGATGCAAGATTGTGAGTGTGACAGCATATGTGCAAGATTGTGAGGGAGATGGCATAAGTGTAAGATTGAGGGAGATGGCATAAGAACAGTGCAAGATTGTGAGGGAAAGTACAGAAGAAAGGATGCAAGATTGTGAGGGTGACAGCATATCTGCAAGATTTTGATGGAGATGGCATAAGTGTAAGATTGTGAGGGAGATGGCATAAGTGTAAGATTGTGAGGGAGATGGCATAAGCAAAGTGCAAGGTTATGAGGGAGATGGCGTGTGTAAGATTGTGAGGAAGAAGGCATAAGTGTAAGATTGTGAGGGAGATGGCATAAGAAAAGTGCAAGACTGTGAAGGAAACAGTAAAAGATAGGTTGCAAGATTGTGAAGGAGACAGTATAAGAAAGGATGCAAGATTGTGTGGGAGACAGCATAAGAAAGGATGCAAGATTGTGTGGGAGACAGCATATGAAAGGGTGCAAGATTGTGAGAGACACAGCATAATAAAAGGTGCAAGATTGTGTGGGAGACAGCAGTTTTTGTGTTATGTATGATCTCTACAGACCTATTGCTCAAGAAACTAAATTTTCAGTTGCAGAACATCTGTCTTGGATGAGTGCTTGGAGAAACCTATGACATCAGGGAAGAGATGTTTGGATAAGATGGCATGAGCTTATCATTTTCTGTGGGAAGGCTGTTGGGGAGAGAAAATGGCCTAAAACTGGTCATTATCTCCTCATATCTTTTCATTACTTGCTCTGGGAAAATAGGCACTTGCTGATGTATTAGGCTTGGATGAGGGATTCTCCATCTAGTGTTACCTTAGAGAGATCCTTCCTACTTCCATGGTCCTTGAAAAATGAAGGCTGATATAAGCATCCCTGGGCTTTAGAAAGATCTCATTCTTTTGCAGCCTGTTTCAGGGCCTCTATTTGGACTATTAGGTTAGAAAATAGAGGTTGAAATCTGAGGATGACCTTGTAGTGGTCTTTAAGCAGCATGGACATGGATAGGAATGCACCTCTCTCCTTGAACTGGAGGTTATGGAAGCAAGTATGGCATTAGAGAGTGAGACTGTGGAACTTCCTGTTGAGTACATAAGCCATTCAAGACTGACTCTCCAGTTTGTCTATTGGCTGTGGTCTCAACAGTGATCTTGATTATGTTTAGAAATATGGGCATAATAATTAGCTCAAGTATGGATTTAATAGCTATAATGCTGCAAACCTTGTATTGCGTTTTGATGAAAGGTTTCTGGTCCATGCATACTGAGGAAGGTTTCCACATTTTCACCCAGTAATACCTCTGCCTATAGCTGGGACTTCAATGTGGAAAACTGGCATGTGTGTTTCATTAAAGGGGGGGTCAGACTGATGCTAGATGTGGGTCATCATTACTAAAAGAAAGGCCTGCTGAGGCCTATGTCTTGAAGTTGCCTTTTGAAGCAGACTTTGGTAAATGTTTGAAAGAAGGCAATATTCTTGGTCAAATGTTTGACAGATGTGGTGAAGTTTGTAATGGGCCACTGACAGATGAGGAGGAGGAGGCAGACAGAATTCTAGAGACAGAGCCCAGAACACTTCTTCAATGGATGTGTGTACTCTTCACTGAATATCATCAGAATGAGTAGAGAACACAGGGGTTTCCAAGCATACATCTTTGAAATATGATGTGTGGAACAATACAGGTCTCTTGTGACAGTAGTGACAAATGACCAGGTGATGCAGGCAGTAAGGGATGGGAATCAGTTCTTGGGACACGATTATCACCAGGCATTCACTCTGAGTGTCATCACAAGTCTGAGGTAGGTAATCAGTGTCCAGAAATGGGAAATTACTGTTGTGAAAGAGCTGGGACCAATGATTCTTGATTTATGGGTGCCAGTTGTGCTGGGTATGAGACAGAACCAAGGCTGGAGTGTAGTGACTAATTACTAGATACTGGCTGCATCTCAGGTCCAAGAATGGGCATAGCAGCAAGACAGATCACTGAACCCAGTCCAGTGGTAGATTGAGACTGTACTAGAGCTGGCATGGACAAAATCTGGGGCCAGTTGACATCTTATGCTGATGTCTGCTACTGGTTAATGATTATCCAGGACTGGTCCATGTGGGCTACCTTACCATGTTGACACTGACTTCATAGCCTGTTCAGCAGCTGCCTCGCTTGACGTTCAGCATTATGAGGTTAGTGTTAGGACTGGTCGGCCTGGTGTCAGGATAATGTGACTGGGTGGGACATTATGCTACATGTCTGCGGCATGATGCCCCAGTGCTAGACATCACTATAAACTGTCACACTGCAGACATCGTAGCGATATGACTGAAAAATTGTTAAAGCTACGTTAAAAATCTAAGTCACACACACACACACACACACACACATAGCCTGTTCAGTGCTGGCAGTAGCACTGTAAGTGACAGTACTGCTGTTGAGCTGGTTCAAGATGGCAAAGATAGCCAGACCTTATTAACTTTCTGCCTTGAGTTGACTGGGATATGAAAAAAATTTGTTAACTTAGGTACCAGGTTCCATCAGTAACAAATAATGAATGTGTCTGCATATTTATGGGAGCATTTCTTGGCTATCCCTCTAGCCTTGTTTAACTGTTTGGCCTGAACTGTCACCCATATCTCTTCAGACCAGTGTGAACAGATATTATATCTATGGTGAGATCAACACCTCTTACAGCTAATACAGGTTGGATCATTATCTTGAGCTGGCCAAAACATTGTACAGACCCAAAATTAATCATGCCTTTTGTAACCTGTAATTAAAGAAAAAAAAGCATATGCAAGAAAAATCAGTCAAGCATCTAGCTAAGATTACAATGATGTGGAAGAAATGCTTGAGAAAATTACTGACAGGACTTTATTTTAAGGAATAAATGATCATTTCCTGGGTTGAGTACTGAAATAAAATGTAAATACTATTGACTATTAAGTCAGCCAACCAAGATGGTCACAATTAATGTATTCCATCATGTTTCTCAATATTAATCTAAGTGGAAATCAGTAAGAAAATTAATGGAATATACTTTAATAGAATATCCTTTGCTGTCATGAGAAAACTATTAAAGACTGCTCATATGGCGAAAAGGCACAAAATGGAAGGTAACTGCCAGGCCTCTTGTGACAGCATACTGTAGGCATGAGTGGAAGTAGTAATCGATGATTGCCAAGATTTGGCACTAAGCACTCCATTCAAGGATAGAGCACTCTCATTTGATGTCCCTCTTGGCAAGAAGACAATTTTCAGCACTTTTATTGCTAAAACAAGCCAAAAGACATAGCATACATCATTTTAAGCAAAGATGGGCTGGAGTTGTAAGGTGGTTCTAATGTATTAAGATTGGGTAAAGTATTTGCAGAAGAAAACGGTATACTGAAGATCTTACACAAGTGTTCATTCCAAATGAAAAAAGGATGAAATGAATCACATAATTTCCATCTTTTGTGAGCGAAAGATGGAAATTATTAGAGGAGTTAAATTTCATTTGGTGTGGACAAAAACAAAAGATTCTACTTGTCACATTAGAAAACAATATTAAATTTTATCTGAAGAAACTGCTGTTTAGTGAAATGACTCTGAAATACATCTGGAATCCTCCATCATTTTGCGATTGCCTTACCTGACATTATGATAGCTCTGTAATGTCCTGACTTGTTATTATATGTTACATATAGCACCGTAAAGGGTGTAATATATGCCTATCATGTGGTCAATAGTGGTATTGTACTTCTTTCATGTAAAACTCTCTTTTATTGGTCAGATACTAAGTTACAAATAGTGGTATTGTACTTCTTTCTTGTAAAACTCTCTTTTATTGGTCAGATACTAAGTTACAAATAGTGGTATTGTACTTCTTTCTTGTAAAACTCTCTTTTATTGGTCAGATACTTAGTTACAAATAGTGGTATTGTACTTCTTTCTTGTAAAACTCTCTTTTATTGGTCAGATACTTAGTTACAAATAGTGGTATTGTACTTCTTTCTTGTAAAACTCTCTTTTATTGGTCAGATACTTAGTTACAAATAGTGGTATTGTACTTCTTTCTTGTAAAACTCTCTTTTATTGGTCAGATACTTAGTTACAAATAGTGGTATTGTACTTCTTTCTTGTAAAACTCTCTTTTATTGGTCAGATACTTAGTTACAAATAGATATAGTACTTGTTTAACTAGTGTACTATGCCACCATCACAAACTTATGATCCATAGCCACTACTTTATGATTTTTAAATGACTAAAAGCTACTTCACTGGTCAATCACATCTGTGGGCACTTTGACATAAAAGCTATTTCACTGGTCAAGCACATCTGTGGGCACTTTGACAACAAAGCTATTTCACTGTTGATCACATCTGTGGGCATTCTGACAAAAGAGTGATTTCAATGGTTGATCACATCTGTGGGCATTTTGACATAAAAGCTATTTCACTGGTCAATCACATCTGTAGGCATTTTAACAGTTACAGGAATGTATGAATTGACTTGAGAGCATCCAAGCATTCGTGGGAAGATTTGCATTTTCCCAAACCATAATGCATGATTTTGATTTAACTCTAAGTTATTTTGTTTGAACCACTTTTCTTCTTTCAGCCTTGGTGACTTGGACCTTTGACCTCAAAACTTAACTTGCCTCAAATGCAGTCCAAGTTTGATCAAGATTCTTTTAAAGTTATTTTTTTGTAATTGTCTTCCTTCCTGTACTTCTTTCATTTAAAACTCTATTTCATTGGTCAGATACTTAGGTACAAAAAGACAGTACTTGTTTAAGTAGTGTACTGTGCCACCATTGCTATGTTTTCTAGCCATGCCTAATGATTTCTAAACAATTAAAAGCTGTTTCACTGGTTGATCATATTGGTGGGCATTTTGATGTTACACAAATGTGGGTTTCTTAACATTCGTTGGAGATTTGCATTTTCCCTAACTGTAATGCATGATTTTGAATTAATTCAAGTTATTTTGTGAAAACCACTTATTTTCTTTCAGCTTGGTGACTGTGATCTTTGACCTGCTGAGCTAAAAAACTGATAGGTACCTAACCTGTCTCAACTGCAGTCTATCCACAAAGTTTGGTCAAGGTTCACTCATAGTTATTTTCTTTCAACTGTCTTTGTTCTTAGAGTGCCTCTGACCTTGGCCTTTAACCCCAAAAGTTGTTAGTTGTCTTCCTTGGCTCAAATGCAAGGCATTAACAAAGTTTATTCAAGTCATGAAGTACAGAACTTAAACAGTTTTGTGGAAATAATTTCCCCTACTTTCAGTCATTGTCCTTTGATCCCAAATTGAATAGGCGTCTTGCCTGTCTCAAATGCATATCATCCATGAAGTTTAGTCAAAGTAGGTGATAAAGAACTCAAGATATTATGCAAACGGTGATTGTAATCTATGACCCCAAATCAGTAACTGTTTTTGGTATCTAAAATGTTGGTTATTTTCAAAGTTTGGCCATGGTATATGTTATACAAGTTATTATATGGGAACAGTTTTCCTTTTATCAATCCCTGTGACCCTGACCTTTGATCTTTTTAAGTTTGAAATCAATAGATTTCTTCTTTGCCCCAAAAACAAGCTACTTACAAAGTTTGGTAACAGAAGATTTTGGAAAATTCTAATCATGTGTGCCAAATTGATATGTGGATGGAAAAACATATAAATGGTAGGCATATGAAATTATGATACAGGCATATTAACCTTAATAGCAAAGTATTCATGTGACTTTGAATTTAAGATTCTTAATCAAAGTCAATTACATAATCATATGTAATGTGATTATGTATGATTATGTAATCATAATTACATGATTATTATGTAATAATAATTACATAATAATTATTATTATGTAATAATTATTACATAATAATGTAATATTACATTATGTGATAATCATCATATCCTTACTCTTGGTATCTTGCAGATCTTCAAGAGTTATCTTGTGTTTACTTCTTGTTTCCTCAAGTTCACCTAAAGAACACAAGAAAAGTTTAAAATCACAATACAAACTACTGTGGACCATTTAATTAATTGCTTGACATTTTTATCATAAAAGTCACTTCACTCTGCATGCATCTGGTCAGAACAAATACATTTATAAAACCAAAAAGCATTGAAAACATGAGCAAACATGAGCAAAAAAGAAATAAGGATGAAACTGCTTAAGTTAAAACTGATGGAATTCATCTGAATCTAATCAGAGAAGTTCAAAGCCTATACCACTGGAGTGTGAGAACTTGTATTGGAGTGTGAGAACTTGTATACTAAATAATCACAGATAAAGACTGGCAACAGAAATATAATATAGGCAGTCAAAATATCTTCTTCTTTTTACTTCCTTCTCAACAGCATGCCCTTAAGCTATTCCATCAACCAATCTAGGGTACTGACTTTTGTTTGCCAATAAAACCCCCCACAAAGAAACCCAAACAAAACCATCCAATCACCTAACAAACTGAACTCTAGGACTGCCAATATATTAATAAAGTAACAAGTATATAATGTATTCTTTTGCATGCTTATAATTTTTATTTTCCCAGTTCTTCCATATAAACTTATATACATTTACATAAATAATACATTAACACATAATCTGCATGACCTTTTAACTCACTGGCAGAGTTGTGTCCCCCTATCTGGCGCATGTTAGGTACAGTAACAGATCTGAAACCTGCATAATACAAGGACTTCTATTCAAGTTGACAAGTCAGTAGTAACTGTACTGTGAGTAAGATCAGAATCTAGTGTTTACATTGAAAATAAAACATTGCTTATTTTCCAAAAGCAATAATTTAGTAATAAAAATGATTTTATTGGCCAATTTAGTACACATACATTCTGCCATCTCTGTTACTGATCAAAGACTGCATGAAAAAAAGAGACTAACATGAACTGAAATTTTGTTTACTCAATACATTTTAAAGACACAATATTGATGTCAGGTGGCTGCATCTGTACAAGTATTAGGCCAGACCTGAATAATGAAATCAGACAGGTGTACCTGTAAATACCTGAGGCCAGGATAGGCTATCGAAACAATCAAGCAAATAACGGACAAATAATCTCCCAATTCAGATGTCTGTTCACCTTCACAGTCAGGGAAGAAAATGACACAGCATGGTAGTCCTCTTTTTTATATCCTGAGCTCTGTCTTTAAGAATACATTTTGAACAAATTTTCCCAATTTGGGTAGAACATCTGCACGTCCTCTTCTTTCGTATGCACTTCTTGAACTTTCAGTGTAACCCATAACATTGTATAAAAGTAAGCATTACATAATAAAATTATTTCTCCTCTCATCAAAATTATGAGATAACAATTATTTGCAGTGGAAATATGAACATTTTGTCAATATCCATTGAAAATAAGCACCCTGATTAAAGCTTATATTTAAGAGAATTAATAGGGAAATGGAATTTATTATTTACCCTACTGTAATGCTACAGGCATTATGATGAATGCTCTTCACTAATCATGAAAAGGCTTAGCAGTTGCTGGAGTACTACCCATGGGAAATAACTGAGAAATTGTCTACTGGACTTGAAAGTTTGGACAAATGGCAATGGAGATAAGTGAAAATGAATATATAATTGCTATAAGGTGACACATATATGCTTACTATTTGCTGCTTCTAAAGCTTCTACAGTACTTCTATGTTTGCTTCTTTCTTCTTCTAATTCATCTGAAAAACAAAAAAAGTTATCACATAACATTCCCATTTCTCACTATCACAAGGCCATATCATAAAATGTGAAGTTCATACTATATGTAATGTCATATGGCAAACTCACTGGGTAAGTCAAATGTTTTTACTCTAATATTAATGTGATACACAGGTTCTTGAACTTGCTGTCATTCAAGTGAGTTCTGAGTAACTTATTTAACAATATTAAATGTAATCAACCAGGCTAGCAATTTATAATTCATTCCAGGCAGGTTCTAAAATCATGCATGAGTATTGGTAGATATATATATATATATAAAATTATTATTATTATTATTTTTTATGATACCGTTCATGCATAAACTGGCCCTATGACAGAGTGAGAATCACTGGAAAACCCTACCTCAAATTCGGATGTAAATTTTTTTATTTCACATACATGAAGTGATTTGCCATTTTCATGCTTGATTAATACCGGCTTCACAAGAAACTACTGGCATGATATTCATGGATTCTGGAGATAACAATGCATTTAAGGTAAGTTAATCCCTAATAACAAATAAATATTTCATAACAAAGATAAAATGAAGAAATGTAATAAATATAATTTTGCATTTATTTTAACTGATTTATTCTTTGCTGATTGACAAATGAAATCTAAACCTTAGAAAACATGTGAATATATAATATTTTGAGAGAAATGTCCTATACAATGTATTTCCTTCATAAAGTGAAAAATATTAAATCTAATAATTATTTTATACATTTATTATAACTTATACTTTCTATGACCTTTGGAAAAACAACACAGAGTAAAGTGAGTATAAGAGTTGTCAAAGACAAAACAGATTACTCTTAATACTATGTTTGGTGGCACAACTGGTACAATGGTAGGCACATTATAAATCATTTTAAATGACCATCTGAGTGAATTCAGTTCAAATCATATCTGTAGCTTTTTCTCCACCCATTTTCCTTTGTTCCTTAAATAAATTTTATGTTTTGGAATATTGTAAATGTAAAAGAACAGATAAAGTTAACATGTTTATTGTTTAACTTTGATTTAATAATCAAGCTTTATATGCAATAAAGTTTGTAGAAGTCTATTAAGTCTTAAAAATCAGGCTGAGTTATAAAAGCAATAAGAAATAAAAAGACCTAATTTCAAAATATAATTTACTAGAGCACACTGAAGTAACTCTGTAATGTTGGGCAAAACTTTCATAACCTCTGAATAAAACCTTTTGTGATTTTGTTTCTGAAGGTATTTTTTAGTGGGCGTATTCAGGTAAATTATAGTACATCAATTGGAATTATCTTTTAATCTAATGAGAAGTAGTAGAAAATATTATCTGGTTATTTACATTAACAAATTTTTGTCTGAAAGTTTTTTTTTTTCCTTTTAAATAATTATTTGTTCAAGCCTTGTGATTATTAGATGTATATTGCTTTTATTATTTTAATAGGAATGTGAATATATATTAGCTGATGGAGAGACTAGAAAGGATATCTTGCCCAGTTCTCCAAGCCCCTGCAAGGCATAAGGTACTCTGTTTATCAACTTTTATGTCATCTTTGTACATTAACACAATGTATCCTACTACCTTACCCCTGTTATGCTGATATTAATCAGAATGAAGGATCATAAAGCTGTTTATTATTCTTGGGTGAATGTTACTGGATACCAAAAAGATTTACATTATTTTCCCTATGATTTCATGCAAAAGTTTTAGGAGTTTATTGGTTTCATTTTTCTGATGAAGAAACTCAGTACATGTGAAAAGTGACATTAGAATATAGTCATGTACTCTTTGTGTATGTGTGTGTGTGTCTGCAGAGGACACTAATTCTTTCAAGTTGTTGCTGATGCATCAGGTTTTGTACTTGTGAAGAAAGTCTGATTAGGACAAGATCCCAATCAATAATTATGAAGACTGAGAGACTGATGATCGCGATCAACATGCATCCAGACCTGATGCATAGTGTTGGACTGAGTAGACATCTTCAAGAGTATTTGTTCAAGAATGTGAGGGGATCTATCAGGTCCTGCTATCAGGACATCACATGTCCAAGACCCTAAGAGGTGTGAGGAGCTTCATATTATTCTTTAGCAAACTTTTAGTGAAACTATATTATAATAATGAAATATAATTCTGGTAATGCATATATATATATATATATATATATATATATATATATATATATATATATATATGTATGTATGTCTCTTGTCTGTGCAAATTTGATAATAAAATCAAGTAGAAAAATATGTCACAACTCCAATAACTTATCCATTCCCAGACATAACAAAGTTTAAAGATATACAAGCAATAATAAAAGCTGCATCATAAATACTAAACTTAAATTTGATAAAATAAAAAAATAAAAAAAGTACTGGACTGAAAGATAACTTAAAAAACTATATTTGTTATTATCAAGTTACACTCTGGAACAGATATGCATCATTAAGAAATATTTGGTGCTGCACAAAGCTTTAATGCTTAATATATGCTAAAAAAGCATGTCTTTGCTCGTAAGAACTACACTGAATCTTCCAATACTACAGCAAACTAAACCTGCCACAAAACCGCAAAAAGAAAGCTTTGTTGATGCACAAGCATAAAGAGTACATGATTTTCTTAGTGTTGTTTGTTTGTTGTTTTATGCAAGGGGAGATAACTCACTCTGCAGTTTGACCACATGTTCCTGTGTGGCTTTGACATGATCCTGTTCCTCCAAAAGCCGGTCTGTTAGTCAAGAGCAAAAACATGCAAAGGTGAGTCAGGTGAATATGGAAAAATTTAGTTTGTTTCATATAAATATTAGGTCACTTTATACACTAAGCACACTCATGGACATCAATGTTAAAATGAGCAAAGAAAAATTGCATTGCAATATATATCTTTATTACTATAGATAAAATCATTAAAATTTAAACTACTTAAGAAATCCAAATACAAAGCAAGCTTTCATAACAACTACTGTCTACTTTGCAATATATATTTTTTACATGCTTTCGATAAGTATCAAGTGTTACAAATAATTATGTTAAGTAATTAAAAACAGTCTGAAATTTCAAACTACCCACTAATGCCTTGTTTATATACAAGTGAAGTATCAGGTTGGTAATTAGATATATAATCAAGAAAATGGCAAATACAGGAATAAAATACACGACTCTCTCTGTAAAAGGATGGTCATTCTAATCAATTCTTTTCAGATGTTTTTTTTATCTCAAACGATGCCAATCTACAGATATATAAAGTACTTCAGTGGTCAATATATTGTAGTTTCCATTACACATTGTTGTCTTTTGAACCAGGTACCTAGCATGTGTATTTCACTGTAGATACAACACCATAATTATTGTGTTATCTCTTATATAGTTGTCACTTCTTTGTCCTCTGTCTCCCTTCCTCCTCCACTTTCCAACACTACCCCTATCACGTCTTCATCCTTTGCCTCCCCCTCCTCTTCAACTTCCACTTCCCAACCATTACCCAATTCTATCTAGCATTTTCGTTCCAAATACTTAAGATGTTAAAACATGCATTTAAAATTTGTTAGAAAATACATTACTGAAAGTATTGTGGAAACTGATAACAAAATTCAACAACAACTCCAAAGGATGAAGAAAATTGGAAGTAACCAAAAGAAATTTAGGTAATAATTATGTTAGGTTTTATAGAAGTATACATATATACATAGGTAAATCATCAATATCTAACTTACCCCTGAGATCTAAGATCTGCTCTTTTACTTCCCTTGTGGTTATCTCTGCTTTCTTTAGTTGGTCTGTCAAGAAAACAAGCTCATATACATCCTTGATCCACATGATGAGATTCTACAATGTTCTTGTCAAGTTTCACATCCATTTTATATTTCTTTTTCCATCAGAAAAAGAGTTGAATGTACAGGATATGTTATTAAATTCTGATACATCTTAAAATTCTCAAGGCAGAGTGTCATTATGAGTCTTTCACCATAAATCAGAAATAAATTCCTTCTTTCATCACTGCTCTGATGGTCTAGTGGTTAAAGCATCCGCCTCAGATGCACTAGGTTGCGGGTTCAAACCCCGGCCAAGTCATACCAAAGACTTATAAAAATTGTACTAACAGCTGCCTTGCTAGGCACTTAGCATTAAGACATTAGTGTTATGACTGGTCAGCCTGGTGTCAGAATAACGTGACTGGGTAAGACATCATGCTACATGTCTGTGGCATGATGCCCCAGTGCTAAACATCACTATAAATTGTCACACTGCAGACATTGTAGTGACATGACTGAAAAACTGTAAAAGCTATGCTAAAAATCCAATACATGCACACACACACACACACATGCATGCACGCACGCATGCATTCCTTCTTTCACATTTTTCTTTCCAGTGGAATAAAACCTACAAATGACAATGTAACTTTAACATATGGATACACAAATCAGAGCTTATGATGAAACATTACACAAAAATGCACTGGAGATAAAGACCTGAATGTAAAGTCTTTAAATATCTGTAAACCCTAAGATCTTCTGAAACTGAAGGGAGATATAGATCAAGAAGATAATTCCTAAGTCAGCGCAATTTGACAAAAAATATGGATTCCATGATACCTCAGACTTTTTGATGGACATGCAGTACTTGTGTGGTTCTGGATGGCTAACTAACTATTAAAGGAATCAGTTGGACCTATAGATGGACTACCAGACTTGTTTGGTTCTGGATGGACTATTCAGTACAAGAGGAATCAGGTAGACCTATGGACGGACTTCCACAGACTTGTATGTGTTTGGTGCGTGGTTGGGTGGCTTTTCAATACTACAGGAATCAGGTGGACCTATGGATGGACTTTCAGAGATATGTGTGTGTGTGTGTGTGTGTGGGAGATTTTCAATACTAGAGGAATCAGGTGGACCTAAAGATGAACTTTCACAAATGTCTGCATGTGTGTGAGGGAGGATTTTCTATACTAAAGGAATCGGGCAAACCTATGGAAAGACTTTCACATTTATGTATGGTTCTGGGTGGATTATTCAATAATAAATGAATCCAGGTGGACCTATGTCACTTATATTTTGAATAGGCGCAATATGTTTTCAATATGCAGTAGAATGATGGGGTGTTTTCTGGTCGGTAGGGTGGGGTTGTCAAACTAATTTTAATTATGTTATAGTTACCTTTCACTATTGTGTATATTAACCCTGAACATATAGAAAACCCTCATCCATGTCTGATATACAATTCTCCCATTCTAGAAAAGTTCTAAAATAATTATATCACAGACACAGTCAGACTTCACATCATAGGCTCACGACCAGTATTGCTCTTCATTCTTTTCTAGGATCTTAACTACTGAAGAACATCAAAGCAGGGGTGGGAGCTAAAAATCTTATAATAGTGACAGTATTACATAATTAATATTAGTCCTCCACAACATTTTAATATCAGTTATACATTACCTGTCAAAACTGTGTAGCTGAATTGTTCAATAAGGAGGAAAGGTGATGGTCTCCACTGGAGCAAAAGATTAAATTATTCATCTTACAGAAGAACAAATTCACCGCTTTAAGACGGCAGTGGTCTAGGTCACCATCTGTGCTGCAACTATTGTATACAGGAAACACTATGCTCATATTTTTGCATTAAAGATTCAAGATAAAAGGAGATGGTTGTACGTAGTCACTAAAATGCAACCTTCATAATATCCTCCAATGACGAGTGATTGAAACAGGTGCATGACGCAGTGATAGCCCTAATTTCATGGAGTTTGATTCTCATGAATGATAGAATCCCTTTCTGTGATTAAGCTGTCTTGATAGCAAGTGTATTCTACCAACTGATGGTGGATGTTGAAATTTCCACAGAGCCCTTCAACACAAGGAAATGATGTTTCTATCTTTCCCTTTCCTTTCTAAAGATGCAAAATATAACCTATGCACCCTAACAGGGCAAAGCAGTCTATCTTTCTCATCCCTAGGGCAGATTCAACTGAGGCTGGGAGTCTCTACAGGAGATGAAAGTATCAAAGTTACTGGTAGTATCCACTGAACCTAATGATTTAAAGCATAATTTGGATGGAATTGAAGTGGTGGACTTTTTCTTGCCTTATGAAAGGACCAGACCTCTTTCTTTCCTACCACTTGGGAAACTGAGTGGGATGAGGTGGAGGACCTTAAAGGGGTCGGGGGTCATTTTTTATCTAGACTCAACATGTCATCCAAAAATGAATGAGAGCTCTACTGCAAATGAGCCCATGGCTTGGATTCAAACTAGGTCTATGATCTATGTATTCTAGATCAATCCTTGAATGCGAGGATGGTACATCTGTTATGGATGATGGTCTTCCATATTGGACAGGGAAGCTACACAATAGTGACAGATATTAGATGCAGCATTTTGGCAACAATGAGCAGCATAACAAACCAAGGATTTTGCCCAATGCCAACTTTAAAATATGTCTCTTCTTGTATTGAAACTAACCCTGTAGATCTATAACCATGGCTGACTTGTCCTTGGCCTCAGACTGGATGTCTGTCAGTTGGTTTTTCAGCAACACTCTCTCCTCCTCCACTGTTCTGATGTGGTCCCTAGAATCATCTAGCTCTTCTGGAAATAGATAAAACAAGAATCATCATCAGGGGAAAAGTTCACGGATTTTTGGCTCTTAAGATGAAGCATGTAGAAAAATTCTTTAGTGTAATAAAATCTTTCAGAAGAGCTGTGAATTAAGTTCTCAACATGAAGACATCTCAAAAGACTTCAATCTGTGTCACAGGATGACAAGGGAAGACCAATATTACATTTTTTTTATCTCTGTAAGAAATTATTTGCTAGGTACATGTAACTGGAGATTCATTTGATTTTTTTAAATAAGTGGCAACCTGTCAAACATGTAAAGTCAGACTTTCTGCTAGCAATGAAGAAACATAAACAAAGACTGATCTGTAGCTACTAGTACACTTGTATTGGAAACACAATGTTAGAGAATGGGCATTTGGGTGCCAGGTCTCCTATGAATGATATGGAATGCTTGAAATCCAACATCTCCAGGACTCATCAATACAGTAGTCCCCTTCTTGAATGGCCCCCCTTACCAGCGACCACCCACTTCTTACGGACAGAATCCCTTGGCACCGATGAGTTTGTGTTCAAAAGTACCCCTCAAGAATGGCCACCCCTCTAACATGACCAGCGGCCAGCATATTAGTACAAAAATGTAAAATGTTCCCCTCGCAAGCGGCCACTATTTATTTCAAATGTGTTCAAAACCAATAATTAATTCATATCGTGATGTAAGGTAAGTAATCAAATTATCTCTACCGTCAATACATGTCTCCCAATGTCAAGTTTCTGTTACTGAAAGAAGTGTTGACTAAAGTACATGTAACACTAAGATTAATATTATATCATTATTTATAAAAGCTGACGTTTACAGGAAATGGGCTCAACAATGTTATGATAGAGTTTTGGGCTTCACACATCTGTCGAGTTCTTCTCTTTGATGATTACAACCGGATGTAATTGTCAAGATCATAACAGGGTGAGCACAGGCTAAAAACAGATTTTGTGCATTAACACACACAGAGAAATTAACCTTGAACAAAACAGGGTACCAGACAAAGACTGAAAAATCACATGACAACACCTTTATCGCTTCCTTTACGAAGAAAGAATTTCGTCCACTCTACAAAAGTTTCGTCTGCATAATTAAATCGCATATAGTTAGCAACATCCGAATAAATCATTACCAAACATTAACATGTCATCATGTAAATGGAGATGTATTATTTTAGAAGAAGGTTGGTTATTCTACTCGATGACATTGGGTGGGGTGGGGAGGGGGGACTTGCTGAACAATTTTATGTGGAAAAGACTCGAATAAACAACATCATAACCAATAAGGAGATTATTCAGCAGCAGTGGGAAAATGGAGAAAATGGAAAGAGAATTATATATGTACCAACATTTAAATGATGTTTTTGAATGGTTTTGCAATGTGCATGACAACAATACCTGCCTCGCATATCATGCTTACATCAAGAATAAGAACTATTAATGTATATTCAGTTGAAATAAGTCTATTATTATGACAAGAAAAACCTTTTAATAATTAATGTAACTTTTCAACAAAGTTATTTAATGAATATATTGATGCTTTGAAGTATGTTGCTTTCTTACTTTGTACATTACATATACTTCTCACAAAAAATTTAGTCCCCCTCTGGAAAGGCCATTTGTCTTATAAGGCCACTTTCCCAGTGCAGAAGGGGTGGCCGTATAAGAGGGGGACCACTGTAGAAGCATCACATGTAGAGATGAAGTTGACTGACAAGGCTGACTACAAGCAACATTTCAAGTCTTCATTTGAAGATAAGAATGTACTAGATAAGGGGGATAACTCTAACAAGGAGCTGTTAAACTGAACCCAATAAAGGCATATGTAAGTCTCTGAGAGTGTTCATACCACATCAGAATCTGCTGAATGCTTCTTGACCTGTGTTACTTACAGTCAACATCCCATGTGAAGCTACAAAGCTAACAGTCAAGGTCCTAACTCTATTCAAAATGGAATTGTGGGGACACAAACCATAAAGGAACATCAAGGGCTATGAGATGATGTATACATCACACTGCATCAGAATGTGCCAAATAGTTCCTAACCTATGCTGGTTACAAGGATCTGCTGTTCTGGAAATTTAAAACTGACAGAATTGTCAATAAACCCATAAAAATTGGACAAGAAAAGCTGAAACCTTTGAAAGGCACATCTAACAACATGTACTGGGCAACTTCACCAACTATATGGCAACTGATTATGTACAAGGGTTGCCTAGCTATGTATTTATAAAAAGTGTGAAAAGGCTGGACAGATGGATAGATAAAGAGGTGAATACTATAGGGCTCCCTCATCCCAATGTGAGACTATAATTATCAGTTTTCAAAGTGACTTTCAGAACATGTAAATGTATATTCCTTCTAAACTTTTGACATCTGGTATTATTTTCTAAGCTTTTTTCCCCTTGAAACAAAACAGAATACATTAACCTCACTGCATAAACAATATAAAAATCAGACATCCCCACCTCATACTGTAAAGTAAACAATCTTGCCACACCTGGCCAGGGCCTACATGTTCATTCTGCAAATTAAACAATTGTGCAACACTGGGCCATGGCTGGCATATCTGAATATATTATTGAAGCATTTCTGTAAAACATGTGACTTTGACCCCAATGCCATATGGTACAGTAAGCATGTCACATAATTATTTGTCTTAGCTTCACAACTATTTATGCCAAGTATGAACAAAATCCACATAGGGGTTGGGGAAATAAATGCAAATGAAAAAATTGAACTAAAACCATAGCACACACTGAAATTGACCCCAAGATCAATGGGGCAAGTTAGCAAGTCACAACTTTATAATAAATAATTCCTAGTGTGAACCAAATCCACCAAGGGTTAAGCAAGTATACCAATGAGAAAAATTTAACCAACACCTTACAAAATGCTCTAAGACTATAACCTTGACTCCTACCAGGTAAGGGTGTGTGCTGCAGAATCAATTATTTTACCCTAATAATGATTCATCTCAAGTAGAAATAATCAATCAATAAGTTTAGAAACTATATGCAAATAAAGACTGAACTACAACCTTGATGCTGATTTCCTATGACTGACCTTGACCCCTATGTCAATAGGGTGAATGTGCATAGGCAAAAGGGAACTGTCTCAGCTTCTTAGTGGTTCATGTCAAGTATGAAGAAGGGGTTTAGAAAATATAAGCAAATTAAAAATCTGACCTAAAACCATAACAAATGTTGAATCCACTGTCGAGGTGGTAAATGACTGGCATACCTCACTTTCCAATTAACATGGGCTCAACAAAGTGTCTTACATTAATTGTTTCAACTGTTATTTGTTAAGATGATTGATTTATTGTCATGCTATTTTTATCAGTAACATCAAAATGTAACTACCATGCTTTATGGGCAAATACACTGACATCTTTTGTTTATTCAAAGAGCAGTACATAACAATAACAGTTCACCTTAATGAAACATTAGGTTGTCTCCTGAGGCCATAATAAACATATCCTGTCAAGCAGAAAATAACTGCAGACAAGTGTGACTCTGCCCTCTGACCTTTTAGCAGCTAAAATAATAGGTTCCTTCTATGTGGGAAATTCTCCTGTGAAATTTTGTTGACAAACACCAATTCAAGCCCATATTTGAGCACAAATCTTTACTTAAAAAACACCAAATGATATCTATATATATAGATATCTACATCTATGAATTTTTTAAAAGAATTATGAGTGAGACTGAAGAAAATTCAACTATTCACTTCTATAATAACCAGCATATATCAGAAAATTTAAAATTTGAATCTTTGACAAACCTGTTCTAACTTCTCTTGTGTTTATATAAATTGTACACTTTTTATCCATTATATTTTATACTTCACTTAAATGGTGCTAAACTTATTGTTTATATCATTTCTTCATTTCTCAAGTGTCTTTGACCTTTAATGACCATGAAGTTCAATCATTATTGGCCATTGCATCTGTGGTTAGTTGCTCAAAAAGGAAAACATAAATTACATTGATCTTGACATCTGATCTTAGGTCCAAAATGACCACCAAATTCAGTGAAGTATGAAATACATATTATTGTGAACTACTTTTCTGACAGTGTAAAACTCAAAAGCTGCAATTACCAAATTACAATGTAAGCACAACAATGAACTACTCTGTGAAAGAGAAAGAAATATAGGTCACAGTAACCAACAATTGTGTGAAGAGTGTGGCACTTATAAAGATGCACACATTTACCCAGTTTCATGAACCTACCATGACCAGTGCCTGTGCAATTATTAAAATGTAACCAAAAAATGAAGTGTCAGAACGGCATTGGTCACAACAATCTACTTTGTAAAATGAATGTATTCCTCGCTGAGATGAATAGACTTCAAATGTTTCATTATTCAAGATAGGGTACTAAGTGATAAAATGTAAAACCTATGTAGCTATAAACAAAATGTACAAAACCTAGTTGATTCCTTTAGTTTCAAACTTTATTCCTTTAGTCTGTCTGGGACGAAACTTTCTCCACAATAGTTATATAACCAGAGCCTCAAGAATGCTTGTGAATGTAACAAATATGGATGCTTTTACATGTGGAATAGCTCAACTCTGCTACATAGATGTGAGCTAAGAAGGTAGCAGAGTTGTGACCACTACTCAATGCAATGCTTTCTTAATGTCAGCACAATAAATACTTAGGCAGCTTTACAAATTTACATACCAGCTTGTTTTAGTGCTCTCCTTGTGCCTCCTGACTGAGCCAGGTTACTTGTACATGTTAGAAAAATTACTTTATTACCTTCCAGGAAGTCCCTTTTCCTCTTCATACCTCCCATTTATAAAATGAAACCATTTTCCTACAGTGCAGTTTGGTAACAATTGCTTCATTCGCTTTTATGAACTGCCACCTTATCCTGTGTAGCTAAAATTGTACATAATTATGATTTCATCAGATGCACTCAGGTGTGAAACAGTCAGGTAAACTGCAGGTAAAATTTCACTCCTCTGATCTCACATGAACATACCATTTATAAATGAATACATGGCTGAGTTTAGATCTGATCTAGACCTTACAACACAGATGTATTGCAAGTCTCCAAGTAACATATGAAAATTTCTGTACTGAAATAAATTATTCCAATGTGCCCAACTCTATAAGATAAAGTGTCATTATTGTTTATTATTACAATCTTGGTTTTATGTTTGACTGATTAATTCATCAGTAGGGTCTTTGATAACTAGCTCTCATGATTATCTTCATTCAGTCAAGGTTAAGTGCCTTCCTGCATGATGATAAATTAAACAAGACCCCACTACCTGGCCTATCAATGGGGAACAAGATCTCTTACAACAAAGCAGGAATCCCAACTACACCCCCTCACTTGTTTTCTAAAGGTGAAAACATGTTTTTACTGACTGCCTACATTAATTACAATGTCCCAATACATAGGCTGAATTAGCTTTATGATGGGACCCCCCCCCCCTTTTACTCATATCTTAATTGCTAAGTTATTATCTCTAGCTTTAAAACAATTACAAAAATCACACTACTGAATTGGCATCTATATGAATATTGTCAGTGAGTTTCAATCTAAAACAGCTGGCAGATATTGGCACCAACTGTTTGAAAGTTTATGAACACTTTTAAACAGAAAAGTCATGTCCATATCAATCTGATGTCATGCTAAGCAGTCACGCCCACTCAAAAGACAAAATATACAGATATATGCATCTGTATGTAAGAGTAATAGATTATTCAATAAATCACAACAGATGCTGCAGAAGTAAAAAAAATGAAAATTTCACTCTATATCCAACAAACCCAGAGTATTGATGAGCTATGGCTGTCCTAGCTGTACGGTGTAGCCTCATTTTATCCAGAATTATCAGTATCCAAGCAACATTATCTGGAAACAGATTTCCACTATTATTCTTGGAAGGTTTTTGTTACTTTGGACTTGTCAGCTATTAAAGGAGGTGGGAACAATGTGTCAGAATTAATGGGGTTTCCATGTGCACTGAAATATACCAACAACATACCTTGCTTTAATATATACCTAGATTGCTTTTGTAAAATCAATCCTTACAGAGCTCAAAATGATGTAATCATTACGGTCAAGTGTATCACAGTACAATGAACTTCATGAGAAACAGGATGTATAATGACAATTTCTAATGCAATTTTAATGACTTCAACAACTGTTATGTGGAAGGAAAATGAAGTCAACAAAAAGTATGAAAGATCATGGGAATTCATTAGTGACTTAAAATTTACTGTCAATAATCTGCACAGCCTTTCAGTTGCAGAAACCAATGGGACCTCAATAACTGCATCACCCTGAAAATTTTCAGCCACCAACATCCAGTTTACTTTGTGCATCTGATAACATGAGTCTATGATCTTCAACCAAATAAGAGGAATTTTTAAACACTCATTCAGCTATTGTTTTATGGACCATTAGTGATGGTTCTCCTTACCCTATACTTTGCTACAAAAGCATTCTTACTTGGGGACAGATATTTAAGTAACAGGATGACACAGACCTACCATATTAATTTTTGGGTGGTGGTGTTTGATTGCATGGATCTTTAGCTATCCAAAATAATATTTTTAAAAAGACCAATACCCCTACTCCAACATTTTTCAAGTGATCAGCTTTAATAGTTTTGTTGCACAGATATGCAACTTCTGGCAAAAACAATGGAGAAGATCAAGGTGCCTTCTACAGTATGCTTGGCTTTAGCTAATACCAGCATTTTACAGTGATAATTTGGTCTATATGATAATGTCTGAGTAATAAACCAAATGCACATCAAACTGGTTACTATTTTCAGGGCTCGCCTTAGGCCGCTGATCTGGCCGGCCCAGCACTCACTGGGGCACCACGCATTAGTAATTTTTAAAAATATATCTAAAGAGAGAAAGTAATTTTGAAGTGATGAAATAAAATTGTAAGTTCAGTATCATATAAAACTTGTTTAAAAGTTTATTTCCAAATGCTGTGCTCACAGAGGCCCAATAAGTAAATCCAGGGGGCATCGCCAAAATAATCCAGATCGGTCCCCACATTTGCTAAGGCTGTTACTGGACACTGCAGTCCATTTTTATAGATGGGAAAAGCCATCATGTGACTAAGTTTAGCACTCTGCATCAAGTTACATCTCTGAATATTCATTACTAAACATATCAGTTTAAACAGAAAACAAAATTATCTTTGAAACAACTTCATGCTCTGTTGGCCAAGAGGAATTTCAAGGAATCTATGATAAAACCTTTTCTTCTTTTTAACTCCCAAGTACTGAAACCATCTGGTGGCCATATTGGATGTAAGATAAGCATCAACTTCATTTCGAAGTAAACTGATATCATATCAAGTCTTTTTGGTGAAAACCCCATATCAATATGACCATCCACTCAGGAGTAGCAATAACAAAATGTACAAGATTGCCATCATGGTATCCATACTGGATGCCAGATCAATATAATTTTCATTAAGGGTCAACCAGATATAATGAGAAGTCTTCGGGGGAAAACCCCATGTCAATATGCCTTTCCATTTCGGAAACACAGAGAAAAGATTTTAAAGATCACTACCATGGGGTCCATACTGGATGTCATATCAGCACTATTTTTATGTAGGACCAACTAGATATTATAATTAGCATCCTGGTGAAAATGCTATGTCCATAGGGCAAACCATCCTGGAGGAGTAGTGATAACTAGATTTTTAACCTGATTTTCATGACACCATTTTCATTTTGGACCAACCATTTCTCAAAAGAAGTCTTTTCATGAAAATCCAACATTGATATGACCATCCATTTTGGAGTACTGGTAGCAGTGATTACAAGATTTTCAAAATGGCTAACGTGGCAGCCATGTTGTATGTCTAAAGTCACCAATTTTATTTAAAACCAACCAAATCTTGATGACTGTGTCCGTTAAGGTTGAAATCTGGAAGCAAGGCAATAATTTTCCTACTGAAGTATCATGACTAATGTCAAGGTCTTTTTTTATGCATTTGTTAAGTGCAAGCCAAATTAATATCAATTATGGCATATATAATTGATATGAGATTCAAAACATGTACATAGAAAAAGGCATGCAAGAGATGTAGTAATCAACCTGGTATTTAGTAAATGTACCATAAAAATTGAGGATAATTAATGACCTCAAGTAGGATTTTGAATCGCCAATATTGGTAACAGTCTTGGGTTATAATTTTCATTACACAAAAAATGATTAACTTATTCATTTCTCTTCTACGTTTGATAAATGAATTGTACTTTTGATTACCATACTCATTTCTCAGCTATGTTTGATAACTGAATTGTACTTTTGATTACCATACTCATTTCTCAGCTATGTTTGATAACTGAATTGTACTTTTGATTACCATACTCATTTCTCAGTTATGTTTGATAACTGAATTGTACTTTTGATTACCATACTCATTTCTCAGCTATGTTTGATAACTGAATTGTACTTTCAAGTTCAGCAGAGTTAATATGATCAAATTCTATTTTTGGACATTTATATTTAAAACTTGTTCAGTGCCTGGATGCCCACGATTAAGTACTTTTAGGTCACTAGTAAATTGTATTCCTGAACTTGATAATACAGCTCAGAATTCTGGATGGTGAAAACATTCTTTACTTGGACCTTACTCACACAACTCTTAACACTGGTCATTTTGATCTTATACCAGTCCAATCACATATCTCTAGTCATTTGGATCCTACATCAGTCCAATCACACAACTCTTAACACTAGTCATTTGGATCATATCCACACTCCAATCACACAACTCTTAACACTTGTCATCTGGATCATATCCAATCCAATCACAAAACTCTTAACACCAGTCATCTGGATCATATCCACTCCAATCATAAAACTCTTAACACCAATCATTTGGATCATATCCACACTCCAATCACACAACTCTTAACACTAGTCATTTGGACCTTATCCACAAGGCAGTGATAACAATTACTGTATATAACAGTGTATAAGTACATTCAAGCAGTGTGTCTATTTTTGACCTTAATATAGATAAAGTGTGCAATGAATGGTAATTTGTGTATTACAGTTGGTTGATTTATATAATTTTAGAGAGAAACACCAAACCTGCTCATTCCTTTTGGGACTAACAAACCTGATCCATGACAATGTGTAAGCTGCATGATCTGCTATCACACAACATACTCTAAGACTGGACTTTATGCTGTTGATTCACTAATTTCAAATAAATGGCACAGAAAATGATATACCAGCTCATTATACTACTGAAGTTCTGGGTTGATGCAGTTCATACTATGATTTCAAATGAATGGCATAGACACTAATCAGCTCATTATAATAGTGAAATTTGTGTCTATGCAGTTCATTCCCTGATTTTAAGCAAATGGTACAGACACTGACCTACTGGCAAATTAAAAAATGGGAGTTCTGGGTCTATGCCATTCATTTCCTGATGTCAAATAAATGGCATAGACACTGGTCTTCCAGCATATTATTATATGGAAGTTCTGGGTCTATGTAGTTCATTCCATGGTTTCACTGATTTATTTATTGATTCAGAAAACAATTTGCAAATAAGAAGGCATGGTTATCTCTACCCTAGAAAATGAAGAGTTCTGTCAAATTGTTCATGTTCTGGTAAATCATGACTCAAAGCTTGAACCAATACTAAATTGTCCAAAGTCATTGATGTTGTACAGAGTTCTACCACAGCATACTAGACTAGCCTTCTCTTGCTCTGCAATTAATATTAATTACTAATATTCAATACATAAAATTCATTCCTCATTACCATTTCATATCAGTATGAATGAATGGAGATGTCCCTGTAAAAGAGTCTACCATATTTTTTGTTGTTTAGGTTTAGTTTTGTTAGGACACAGGACTGGTTGTCATAGAGTGGATCAAAATAATTGTTATAAAAGTTTGAACAAGTTTCCATGGATAAAAAGTATTATTTCACGGTATAGTGAAAATAAAAGAACAAAGGCTAATAAAATAATGTTATCTCTCAACAGTCTGCGAAAAATATTTCTTGCTGGTCATTACATGGATAGTATTTAGAATTTAGTTGTGAAGACATTCATTTTTGTAATCACTTACTAGCTACATGATGTGAACATGAACAATGTGAAGTTGTGAAAAAAAAACCCCATCCTAATTTGAGTTAGGATAATGTCTAGGAATAGAATAAAACTTCCCATCATACCTTGCATGTAAAAATCACTAAAATTCCAGTGGGTCAGAACACATGCAAATTCCATACTCTCTAATCTCCCTTCATGTTCTTTATCATGAACTTGTACAACCTTGAGATCAAGCCTTGAACACAATACACAGACAACGGTGTAACATATTATCTTTGAGTCCAGATCAAAGTCCTTTTAGATCCACACTGTCTTGCCTATGGATGGGTCAGACCCTAATCTTTATCAAACACAACTCCTCATGATAGTCGTGAAAACTGGACTGGATCAGTTTCAATATTTTCTCTTATTTTTGAAGATTATGAACAGGTGAGATAAGCATAACCATTTAGATGTCCTCACATTGTCCTAAACATGCAAAAGCTTCACTGAAAGGATTCTGTTGGTGCAGCAGAAAAGTAGATGATGAAAACATCCTGATTTTCATAATCATTCTAATACATAAGTATATATGATACATATTTGGCTCTACTCATGTGCCTATTCCAAAAAGAATGAGTAACTTGATGGGTTTGATGCTCTAATGTCTGAAATGAATTTCCAGGAATTCAAGATAAGACCATTTGTTCATTTTTAGTTGGTGAGTGTTTGAAACCATCTCTGATAATCTTGAGCGATAAGGTTTTCAAATTAGTTGCTGTGACAGCCATACTGGATCAAAGATTTTCATTCAGGATAAACTAGATACCTTTGGAAGACTTTTGGTGAAAACTACATGCTGACATGACCATCCATTCAGGAGAATCAGTGATAAGATCAAGAATATGTTCACATTCGAGTTCAAATAGGCACCATTTTCATTTAGGCCCAACTAACCACCATAAGAAGTCTTTTGGTAAAAACCCCATGTTAATATGACTATCCATTCTGTAAAAGGCATGGTAACAAGATTTTCAAGATAGCTGCCATTGTAGCCATATTGGATATCATATTGGCACCATCTTCATTAAGGACCAACTAGATATAATACAAAGTATTTCAGTGAATCCTACATGCTGATATATGCTGAGGAATAGCAAAAACAAGGTTTGAAACATGACCATCATGCGGGCCATATTTGATGCCCAAGTGGGGCCATTTTTATCTGTTAGCATCTAGGCATCATAAGAAGTCTTCTGGTGAATATCCCTTTATAATATGACCTTCCATTAAGGAAGAGTAGTAATAAGATCTTCAAGATGGCTGCTTTATAGGATGTCAGATTAGCACTACATGTATTTTCACTTAGGACCATAATTTTCTTCATGAAGAATGTTGGCATATTAAAAATATATGATCCATTTACTGGTGAAGTGATTCTTATGGTTGCTTTAAAATCAACAATGTGGAACTTTTCAAGTAGGTATAGTTTTCATGAAATAATAGTGACAATAATGATAGATACCTTCTTTGTAGCTTATAAAAGTTTTATTGTTTGTCAGATGAATCATCAAAGAGTTAACAAGATGTATTTTTGTGGGTTGGTTGGAGGAAACAAATTGTAATTATGTAATATTATCTGCTACTGTTGCACTGCTTTTCTTTTCCAGGATGCTATGTCTTCACTCTAAGCTAAATATTCCATCCTCCAATTAGTAACTGGAAGCCAAGACTTGAAAAGAACATGACTCCTGTTTGATTCCCTAGTCAGAGTGAACATACAGCATATTATTCTCTTTCTTGAAAGCAAGTACATGTGTCAGGACACTCAAACACTTGCATGAGAAGGGTAGTATTTTTTTAAATGATGGATTATTTTCAGGTCTTTTCATTTCCAATTTGTAAAGGAAACAACAATGAGTATACACCATATTTGCAGTATTTTGTCTTCCATCATACTGCTTCATATTAAACATTATAAAAGTTTTCAGGATCTTGTATTACAGTTACTGCACGGTCAGAATGAGTACAGAACTATCAGGAAGATTTTCAATAAGAGAAACATAGCATATTATGAAATAGCAATTTCTGAATAACTTTTCTGAACAAAGAATTTATCTGATGTACATTGTACAGTTTGGTTTGGCCTGGTTCAGTGTTGTACATCATGGCAACACAAGTAGGCTATTTATTACTGAGGTGATAGAGGTAAAGTGCCTTGCCCAAGAACTCACCACCTCAGAGCTGATCCAGGCTGATCGAATCAAAGGATCTGAACACATGCTTTGTCAGTAATGAGTCCTGCATGCTAACCAATGAACAGCACCTGCCTCCCATAGTCACCTCTTATAACATGCAGGAGGGTATATCATACCTATTCTACTTGTCACCAGGGGGTACATGATACAGTAACATCAACTGTTGATTTTTACGCTACTTGTCAGCACGGGGTACATGATACAGTAATGTTGTTACGTGTAGGCTCGTACAAAAGTAACAAAAGAAAATAGTGAAGCCAACAAGCTTTGTAAAGTTTAACAAAATAATTTATTTCCCTAGAAAACACAGTTAAAAATATGAAATAGGACTTACGGTTTGTGAATATAATCCAAAAATTAATCCTAGATTCTAAAAAATATAAGTCCTATCACTAAAAGTTCCAATTGAATCCAAGTTCGAATCCCGATGAAGTTCCAATATGGAGGATGATGACGTCAGATGAATGCAGTATTGTACTGGTGTGTCAACAGTTCCTCGTTGAATTTTATGAATCAAGAATAATATTCTGGCTTTAGAATTCTGAAGAATTTCCACTAAATGTCTTTGTCCAAGAATTTTATGAAGAAAAGCACATATGTATGTTTTCCAGAGAATATAAATTATTAAATCCCAAAAAAGTAGATGAACTTCAAAACAAACTGGCATCAACAATAAAAAGACCTTGAGCTCTAAAGGTGTAAAACACGACTGAATAAATCTACTAGAAAATGGCTGTTTTAACCAGTGATTTTAGATCACATGATGGCTCATGTGACGGGGCTACATGATCACTAATTTGAACAGCACAATAAAAAAAATGCCATTTTGCATGTAGCCTAGAATAGCCCTATCTAAAAATCAGATTCTCATGCTAGAAATGAATAATAAAACAGGCTGTTTACAACATAGCTAACATGTGGGCTGAACATGACCTTGGTAATAACCAATCATTTTCACTTAGTGTTTACAAACCTCTCAACCAAAGTGAGCTAAAAATAATAATAATGCAATACTTTTGTGTTCTAATCAGGTCAAAACAGAGAACTGAATTTACTGAGAAAAATGTCAGATCCAGCAAAAATTATCACTACAACAAAATGTAATGAAACAAAAATAAAAAAAAGAAATTTAAAACTAATACACAAATAATTTAATTACATATACGTAACACTTCCCCCCATAAAGAAAAAGAAAGATTTATATAATAAAGCTTTCTTTTTACCATATGTTAATTATACATAAGGTAAAACAAAATTACATAAGAATTCTTATGAATCATACAAAGTGTACATGAAATAATATTTCTATACACGGGAATGTGCATCTGCAATCAAATTGTCTTTTCCTTTGATGTGCCTGATGTCAAGGTTATATTCTTGTAAAAACAAACTCCACCTTAATAATCTTTGATTTTTATTTTTCTTCTTGTCGATGAAAGTAAGGGGGTTGTGATCACTAAACACAGCAACTGGAGAAGGGGCTGAACTAATGTAAACTTCAAAATGCTGTAATGCCAATATTAAAGCCAAATATTTCTTCTTGATTGTTGAGTAATTTCTTTGGTGCTTATTTAATTTCTTAGAGAAATAGCACACTGGATGATCAATACCATTTCTGTCTTCTTGAATCAATACTGCTCCAACCCCAACATCACTTGCATCAACAGATAGTTTAAAAGATTGACTGAAATTTGGAGCTGTAAGAACCGGCACACTTTTAAGTATGGGTTTTAACCTATCAAAAGCCTCTTGACATTTTTCAGTCCAAAGAAACTTGTTTTTCTTGCTCAATAAATCTGACAGGGGTTTAGCAATATTAGAAAAATTGGAACAAAATTTCTGATAGT
The DNA here is from genome assembly GCA_016617855.1 of Megalonaias nervosa. Taxonomy (NCBI): domain Eukaryota; kingdom Metazoa; phylum Mollusca; class Bivalvia; order Unionida; family Unionidae; genus Megalonaias; species Megalonaias nervosa. Next base: position 109,853 of record JAECUM010035558.1, read on the forward strand.
ATCCAGCCATACCCAAAAATCGCATCAGTTGCTTTTTACTGACAGGCACAGGGAATTCAGAGATAGCCTTGACCTTAGCATCTATAGGCTTAACTTGACCATGTCCCACAATATGTCCTAGAAAAGTTACAAAAGCACGGCAAAACTCACTTTTAGATAAAGTGATTCTCACATTTGCATCAGTGAGTCTGTCAAAGAATTTCTAAATTGTTGCTAGATGTTCTTTCTAGGTGATGTTGTAGATGATGACATCATTGATGTAAGCATCACAATTATCTAGACCAGAGGTAATCATATTCATCAAACGTTGAAAAGTACTTGGGGAACCCTTCATCCCGAATGGCATTACTTTATATTGATAGAGTCCATCTGGAGTCACAAATGCCGAAATTTCCTTTGCTCTTTCCGTTAGTGGAATTTGCCAAAATCCTTTCAGAAGGTCAAATTTTGGTGACATACTGGGCATTTCGAATTTTATCAATAGAGTCATCGATTCTTGGTAATGTAAATGATCTGCTTTTTGTCACACTGTTCACCTTCCTGTAATCAGTGCACATACGGAAAGTTTTTTCTGGTTTCGGAACAAGTATACATGGTGAATTCCAGTCACTTTTACTCAACTCTATGAAATCATTCTCCAGCAAATATTGAATTTCCTTTTTCAGATATTCCTGTTTGATAAGGTTCATCCTGTATGGATGTTGTTTCACAGGTTTTGAATGTACAATTTGAATGTCATGAAAAATTTTGTTTCTCCTCGTAGAAATATCTGGAAACAAGTGCTCATATTCGAATAATAACTGTTTAGGTTCATTCCTTTCTTGTTGTTGCAAATGTAAAATTTCTGGTCAAGAATTTTCACAATTTCCGAATTCCAAAGATTTGTCACTCCAAAGTCAGTAGAATCAGATTGAATTTCTTCACTTACATCCTCAGTTGGTGGAACAGGTACAACTAAATTAATTGCATGATTTACTTGGCTATCTCTCTCAATATACTCTTTTAACATGTTAATGTGGCAAAGTTGTTTTGGTTTTCGCCTCCCAGAAGTATTTATGATGTAATTTAAATCATTTACTTTCTTTTCAACCGTGTACAGACCATAATACTTGGCCTGAAGAGGATTTTGTGGAATGGGCAAGAGAGCTAGAACTCTATCACCAGGCTGAAAACTCCTATCCCTTGAGATTTTATATCTTGATTTCATTTTTGACTGAGTAGAGTGCAGATTTGCTCTTGCGACCTCACAAGCCTTTGACAACTTGTACTTAAAATCAGAAACATAATCAAGAAGATTGAGTTCAGCATCTTCATTAGAAAGAAGTTCATCTTTCAACAACTTCAATGGTCCACACACAGTATGTCCAAAAACTAGTTCAAAGGGACTGAATCGTAAAGATTCTTTAACGGACTCCCTAACAGCAAACAAAAGTAAATGAATGCCTTCATCCCAATCTTTACTCGTATCAAAGCAATATGACCGAATAATATTCTTCGAAGTCTGATGAAATCTTTCTAAAGCCCCTTGGCTCTTAGGGTGATAGGCAGAAGATTTAAATTGTTGAATGCCTAATTTGTGCATAGCTTGCTGGAAAATTCCAGACATAAAATTTGACCCTTGGTCTGATTGGACAGATTTAGGAAGGCCAAATTGAGTAAAAAACTTTATCAAAGCTTTTACTATAGTTTTGGTTTTAATATTCCTCAAAGGAATTGCCTCTGGGAATCTTGTTGATGCACACATAATGGTCAACAAATATTGGTTGCCTGACTTGGTCCTAGGTAAGGTACCAATACAATCAACCATAATTCTGCTAAATGGTTCATCAAATGCAGGAATAGGTTGCAGATGAGCCTTAGGTACCTTCTGATTGGGTTTTCCTACCATATGACAAGTATGACAAGATCTACAAAATTTACAAACATCACTTTTGATTTTTGGCCAATAAAAGCGAGTCAAGATCTTGTGATAAGTCTTATTAATCCCTAAATGACCAGCCAGAGGATTTTCATGGGCCAGACTAAGTATTCCCTGTCTGTAAGATTTTGGAACTACAATCTGATAGTTCACTGACCACTCGTCACCAGCAGGTACCTCGGGAGGTCTCCATTTTCTCATAAGAATTCAATTTTTAATGAAATAACAGACAGATACTTAGTGGCTTCAGTTTCACTAATGGCCCTCTGAAACAAACAGGAAATCTCAGGATCTTTTTCCTGTTCGACGACAAGTGATTGTCGTTTGTCACCCTGATTAGATAAAAGAGAATGAATAGTTTAAAGAGGATCACTGTGATCAATACCTTTTGATTGAGTGAAAGTGACCTCATCAAAAGCCTGACCAATACATGTGTCAGCTAAAGGAATATTTTCCTTATCAAAATCATTCTCAAGAGCTTTCTTTGCCATAGCTCTGGTAACTGCACAAGCTGGGTATAAATCAGGAAATTCTTTTTCAATAGGATCAACTTTCTGATCCAAACAAGGCTTGTCAGTTACAAGTGGATTAACTACAACCTTATCTCCAGCTATGTCATTGCGTAGTAACAAATGAATGCCCTCAATGGGTAAAGAAGACACTATACCTACTGTCACAGGTCCTGAAACAAAGTCTGATGACAACTTGACAGAATGGAGAGGAACATTAACAAAGCTGCACTCTACTCCCTGAAAGAGAACACTCTCATTAGAACAAGGCTTCTCAGAAAAAGGCAAAGTACCTGATAATAAAAGACTCTGAGAAGCTCCTGTATCCCTTCAAATTTTAATAGGGATAGGATTGGCCAAATCACCCAAGAATGATATAGAACCCATCGACATGAATGGTTCATAATTCTCCATAATGAAATCAGACTGGGGTTTATTAGACCCAACAAATGTATTGCTTTCAATACATGACCGTGACCTTGACCTCTTACAAATAAGAGCATTTGGGATAGATCTATCTTGATTCTGATGCCTATATTTCAATTTGAAGCAATCAGGATTAACGTGTCCTTTATTCTTGCAATAGGTACACGTAGGAATAGACAAGGATTTTGAATCAAGTTTATTAGAAGCTTGATTTTTAAAAGTTGTGCCAGATTGAGTTTTAGAAGGAGTCGTATTAGGCTGAAATACCTTTTTACCACTAGACTGCTGAGTGAATGATTTGCCTACAACAGAAACTTTATGAGTTAAGGAATACTTGTCAGCAGCAAGAGCAGCATTTTCCAAGGTTTTGACCTCATGCTCTTCAAGATGAGTCTTAATGTCATTAGGAACACAGTTCTTGAACTCTTCAAGTAATACAAGTTGTTCGAGACTTTCATAATTATGTTCAACTTTCTCGGCTAAGCACCCTCTCTTAAATAAATGCTCTTTTTCTCTTGCAAATTCAACAAAAGTTTGTCCAGCTTAGTTTTTATAGTTCCTGAATTTTTGCCGATAAGCCTCAGGGACTAACGCATAACCCTTTAAGATACAGTCCTTAACCAAATCATAGTCAGCACTTTGCTGTACTGACAGGGATGCATAGATTTTTCGAGCTTTGCAAAAAAGTACACACTGTAATAATTGAGTCCAATACTCCCTTTGCCATTTCAAATTTTCAGCAACTTTTTCAAAATAAAGAAAATATTGGTCTACTTCTTTTTCCAGAAAAGGGGGTACTAACATGATATTTCTTATAACATCCAAAGTAGGGGAGTGGTTTCCTTTTGCCAGCTCTAATTCTTTTAATCAAATTTGAAATTCTCTCTCTTTAATTTCTCTTTGCATTTGCATATCTGATTTTTATTTCTCAAATTGCATTTGTCTTTCTTTCTCTCTTTCTTCAAATTGCCTTTGCATTTCTTCCCTTCTTTCTTTAAATTGTAACTGCAATACTTCCATTTCTTTTTCCCTTTGTATCTTTTCTATCTGAAACAGAACCTGTCTTATCTCTAATTCCAACTTTTTTAGCTCGACTTCCATTTTCAAAATGTCCCAACACTCCAGGGTAAAATTAAAAAAATTCTCTACTTTTGATGATATTGTGAAAAAAAGCCTTCTTGATTCCACTAAGATTTCAAATAAAATATGAAATAGTACTTGGGATTTAAAAACTTTGGAAATTTAAATTTCAAAAAACAATTTTCTGAAATATTTTAGCCAAATTCCCAGATGAGCCCCCAATTTTCTTTTGTTACGTGTAGGCTTGTACAAAAGTAACAAAAGAAAATAGTGAAGCCAACAAGCTTTGTAAAGTTTAACAAAATAATTTATTTCCCTAGAAAACACAGTTAAAAATATGAAATAGGACTTACGGTTTGTGAATATAATCCAAAAATTAATCCTAGACTCTAAAAAATATAAGTTCTATCACTAAAAGTTCTAACTGAATCCAAGTTCAAATCCCGATGAAGTTCCAATATAGAGGATGATGACATCAGATGAATGCAGTATTGTATTGATGTGTCAACAGTTCCTCGTTGAATTTTATGAATCAAGAATAATATTCCGGCTTTAGAATTCTGAAGAATTTCCACTAAATGTCTTTGTCCAAGAATTTTATGAAGAAAAGCACATATGTATGTTTTCCAGAGAATATAAATTATTAAATCCCCAAAAAATAGATGAACTTCAAAACAAACTGGCATCAACAATAAAAAGACCTTGAACTCTAAAGGTGTAAAACACGAATGAATAAATCTACTAGAAAATGGCTGTTTTAACCAGTGATTTTAGATCACATGATGGCTCATGTGATGGGGCTACGTGATCACTAATTTGAACAGCGCAATAAAAAAAATGCCATTTTGCATGTAACCTAGAATAGCCCTATCTAAAAATCAGATTCTCATGCTAGAAAAGAATAATAAAAAAGGCTGTTTACAACATAGCTAACACATGGGCCGAACATGACTTTGGTAATAACCAATCATTTTCACTTAGTGTTTACAACCTCTCAACCAAGGTGAGCTAAAAATAGTGATAAAGCAACACTTTTGTGTTCTAATCAGGTCAAAACAGAGAACTGAATTTACTGAGAAAAATGTCAAATCCAGCAAAAATTATAACTACAACAAAATGTAATGAAACAAAAATAAAAAAAAGAAATTTAAAACTAACACACAAATAATTTACTTATATATACATAACAAATGTCAACTGTTGATTTTTACACTACTTCTCACCAGGGGGTGCATGATACAGTAACGTCAATTGTTGATTCTTGCACTACTTCTCAAAAGAGGGTGCATGATACAATAATGCCAATTGTTGATTTTTGCATTACTTGTCACCAGGGGGTACATGATACAGTAACTTCACTTGTTAATTTTCACACTTCTTCTCAACAGGGGGTACATGTTACAGTAACTTCACTTTCTTATATTTACACAACAGTAGATAATTTTCAGCTCAATAAATGACTACTCCAAGCTAAGAAGGAAACCTAGTTGTGTCTTCTGAAATATACAAGATTTTCCAAACGATAAATTTTAAATAGAAAAGCAGAAACAAGGGTCCTTGAAAAGGGCTGATGCTCTAATAGCCAAAAAGAATTTACATGAATCCATGGTAGGTCAGTTTCTTCCCTCGATATATTCTTTTTAACCGCTGCCAGAGTACTTAAATAATCTCATTTATTCCTGGTAAGTTTGCATATGCTAAAATTTGTTAACAAAATTAGTTTCTTCTATGTTTGAGTTAACATCTTAATGAGATACATGTAAGTGCAGAACAAAAATTCTTTGTCATGGCCTTTGACAATGATGCTGAAATCATGGATAGATTACTTGTCTTAAACACAATATTACGGCCTTTTAGTGAAAATCCAATGCTGCTATGACCATCCATTCAGGAGAACTACATACCATAAGAAGTCTAAAACCCAATGCTGATACATTCATCAGTTAAGAAGTAGCTACAACCAGATTTTCAAGATGTAAACCATGGTGGAGATGAAGATCTGAACGGCATCAATTTCATTTAGGACAAAAAACTTATCATGAGATGTCTTTTAGTTAAAACCCCATGTTGATAAGACCACCTGTTTGGAAAATTAGCAATATCAATATTTTCAAGATGGTCATAATATTTGCCTTCTGATGGGAACCATTTTAATTTAGGACCAACTACGTACCATAAAAAAAGTCTTTCTGTGAAAACCCCATGTTGACATCGCCATTCATTTACGAGAAGTAGTTTTAACATTATTTTCAAGGTGGCTACCATGGCTGGTGATCTGATCAACACCATTTCATTTAGCACCAACTAAGCATCATAAGAAGTCAAAACCCCTCCTCAATATGACAATTAATTCAAAAGAAGTAGTGAAACAAGGTTGAAAGAATGCAACTATGGTACAGTGGTCCCTTTCTTATATGGCCACCTGTTCTGCACCAGCAAACTGGCCTTATCAAACAGGTCATCTTTGCTAGCCAAGGTTCCGTTATGATAACCCTATCTACATATTTTAGTGATTGGTACTAGTGACATCTATTGGATTTCATGAGCTGCCTCCCTTAGTATGTAATGCCAACTAACCAACAGTAGTATATAAAAGGTAGTGTATAAAAGGGGGTGGCGGTAGGCAGGTGGGTGGGGTAGTTGCCTCAGATACCAGAGGTCTTGGGTGCCAAAACAACTGATAAAAATTAAACTGCAGGAAAATTGTTTGTGGGGCCATCATTGTTGCTGTTGGCACCCTTTACCCTTAGTACGCCACTGGACCTACCAGATATTATAAAGTCTGATAGGTAAACTCTATAATGATAAGTCAAAGCCATTCAAGGATAAGCAGTGATAAGATTTTCAAGATGGCCTCCACTGCAACAAACTTTGTAACACAATTTATTCTGTCAGATTAGAAATAAAATATGTTATCATCATATACTGAGTCTCTTGTATTTAACAGAATATAACAGTATTCACAGTTGATGCCGAGGGGTCTAAAGCACTCACCGTTACGGATCACTGCCATCTCATCTCTATCTGCATGGATTCCAGTCTCAGGCTCGGCCAATGTGGGGACAAGAGAAAGTTTGCCAGTAGCTTCTTGAGGGTCAGTGGTTCTTTCTGGGGTTTTCCCGGGTTCTTCCTCCACCATTTATACTGGCCACCATGTATAGACTATCTTGTGCTGAAAAATGGCGTTCTAAAACAACAACAACAACAACATGTTGACAACACAATATATGGGGCTTCGTGTAAAGAGATTATATGCAAATTCAACACAACTGTACAGAGCTTAAACAATACTTTTTGGAATTTATGTTTAACTAAATGCACAGTGACAAGTCAAAAATATGACATATACTTACTTCTACTTTTGGAGAGCTCAATTTCAGCTTTCTTTTGCAATTCTCTAGCCTCTCTTAAAAGTGCTGAAAAAAAATCAAAAAGAACAAATTGAATAGTGGAAGGCTGAAAAAAGTTTGAGTACCTGTTAAAAAATTATTAGCTTACAGCTTTTGATATGTCAGTAAATGTATATTATTACTAAAGGTATTATGATAATATAAAGGAGGTCTCACCTTCTAGATCATCATCTGCTTGGCTGTTAATGTGATTTATGCTGGCAACCCTGCCATCAAACTCATCTGGAGGGGCACTCTGAACAAGTGTTGCATTCAGGGACTTTTCTAATTGTGGGATCTTGTACATGGCGAGTTCAGCTTCCAGCTCTTGAACTTGATCTGCAATTCACAAAATAAAGAATGTAACTGTCTTCATGTGTGCTGTCCAAAGCATAAAGGGTGTGCCAGGCTGTCCAAAGCATAAAAGGTGTGCCAGGCTGTCCAAAGCATAAAAGGGTGTGCCAGGCTGCCCAAAGCATAAAGGGTGTACCAGGCTGTCAAAGCATAAAACAGTGTGCCAGGCTGTCCAAAGTGTAAAGGGTGCACCAGGCTGTCCAAAGCATAAAAAAGGTGTGCCAGGCTGTCCAAAGTATAAAAAGGTGTGCCAGGCTGTCCAAAGCATAAAGGGTGTGCAAGGCTGTCCACAAAGCATAAAAGGTGTGCCAGGCTGTCCAAAGCATGAAAGGTGTGCCAGGCTGTCCAAAGCATAAAGGGTGTGCCAGGCTGTCCAAAGCATGAAAGGTGTGCCTGGCTGTCCTAAGCATAAAGGGTGTTCCAGAATGTCCAAAGCATAAAGGGTGTGCCTGGCTGATAACCAAATAACCTAGAAACAACATAAAACATGTTAATTCTGAATAATTTAGAACTTGCAAAGAGTTAAAAAGTAAATCATAAAATTCTTTCATTTAGTAATTATTTCTTATAAATAAAATGGAATACAAATTTGATAATTCTATCTGTAAGGACCTTAATACTTGGGACAGCATATACTCAAATTGCCTTACGTGATTAATTGTAAAATTCCAATAATCTTTACAATGGCCAATCACTAATTCAATACAATGACCCAACTGCTCAAATGGCCAATCACTAGATACAAAGGTCCAACTGCTCAAATGGCCTATCACTAAACTGATAAAAAAACCCAACTGCTCAAATGGCCAATCACTAAATAGATACAAAAACCTAAATGCTCACTATTTAATGAGGCATCTAAGTATTTATGGACTGGATATTAGGATTACAAATCAAATGTATGCAGAAAATCTCACATTTCCAAACAAGACAGTTGTATTATGAGGTTTTTGTTCATTGGTGAAGTAGTATAACTGATGTGAATGCTGTCTGCACATACAGCTTGGTATTGCTGAATTGTGCAGGGTTAGCATTTACATTAGCAAAAGTTACTATGGTAATATTTTTTTATATTATCAAACGTGTTAACTTTTCTATTTTTCACTCTGTGGATGCATCACAGTAAAACTCAATCAAATCACCATTAATATCCCCAAATGCTCAACCACAAGACTTGTTTGTATAATGATAAAACATAATTCCAGAATTATACACTGCAGGTAAACCAAAATCTAATGGTGCATCTTAGTTGTGAAACAATCACAAATATTTATGTAAACAGCACAATGGATTTATCCAGAAATTTTCATATACAGATATATAAATTAAAAAGCAATGATGGGCTACTGGTCAGCATCATTCAACATCTTTGCTGCTTGCAGTCTGTAGACTAGCTCTTAAAATATTTCAGCAGTTTCTGTATTTCTGCTGCTGAAACTATCAATGGTTAAGAGCTGTTACCACTGTCATCATCATCATTGCATGCTATTTTATTTGATGTTATTTTATTTTCTATATACTTTTCCAAATCATATTTTATAAAGTCAGATTTTATTGACAAACTACATAGAATATATTTACAACATCTTTAAATATTTACAAAAATACAAATGATGTTAAAGAAGAAAAACAAAACTGAAGCATCACCTCCAATGTTTGGAAACTGTTATTAGTTGTTATTAGTGCCTAGCCACTTTACTATCCTAGCATATGAATGAGGTGTAAACTTTAATATTAGTTGTGCATACCTGGGAACTGACCACTCTATTTCTGGGCAAATCCAATGTGTTGTTTACATAAATATTTGTGATTGTTCGCAACCAAGATGCACTATTGGATCTTGGTTTACCTGCAGTATATATTTCAACAGTTCTGTCCTTTTTGCAATTCCATCTCTCTACTCAATATGTCGCATCTTGCCATTTGTCTTTCAAGCTAAATTTAGGTCGGTAACTTCCTGTACTTATTCCTGTTAATTCTAAAGAACTTTTGTACAGTCCCCTCATCATCCCCTTTCTATACAATCCCCTCCTCACCTCCTTTTTGTACAGTCCCTCCTCACCCCTTTTCTGTACAGTCCCCTCCTTGCCCTCTTTCTGTAAAGTTCCCTCCTCACCCCTTTTTGTACAGTCTTGTCCTCTCAAGTCTCTATGATTTTGTTTTTGTTGTTGCAATGATGGCTACATAAATGCCAGCACAGACATGTTGTGCTATACCCATTGCATGTCCCATGTTTACTTGGTCCCAGCACCTAAAATGTAGATACATTTTCTTCCTTTCCATTTTCTGTGCTGCCTCTAAGTTTGCTTCTGAGAGGGCAGGCTCATGATTTATCCAAAATGATGGCCATCTACAGGTTAGTACGGTATGAATGTGACAGAAAAGTCAGGTCATGACAGATCAGGAGATTCCTAAAATTTGGTCAGAAGTTTCGACCTCAAAAGAGGGAGGATTTTCAATGACCTGATTTTTAGCATGCAAGCAGACACAAACTACAAGTATTGAACAAATTTAATTTTTTTAAAATAAAAAAACCAGAATATTCACATCATCTCACCAGTATTTCACGTTAACTTGGTGCCATTTATACTCTCTTTATATTACTGCAGGAATTTGTTTTAGCATTTTTTAGGGAGATCATTGCCTGGATTGTATTTGTAGAAATGCACATCATTGTTTATCTTAACACTTAGGAGATGATGTACTGTTACTGGATTCAGGTTTCCTCTGGAGTAAGCTACTGGAGTGTGGCAATGTCAGCACAAACTCACAACAATGAGTATGTATCAAATTATACTATTATTACAATTTCTTACTGATAATTAAATAGTTACTATGTGAGTAGTTTTTGTCCATTTGCATGAAGAAATTTGTGGGATTTCCTAGTCACGCAACATAATTTTGACTAGACCTGAAAAATTATCTGCTGCCAGAAATGGGAGATTATATCTGGCTATAAAGTTGGCAAATAGTGTCTTGGCACATGCAACGTTATCTACATTTGACGCAGATTCTGTGAAGATGGATATTACTGATGGCTTATTTGCTGCTCCAGTTAATATATGAGTATTTTGCAATAACACTGAGTATTATGTAACACATATGACCCATATGCAGGGATTTACAAATTTTCTAAAAGTCAACTTGCCCAGGGGAAGCTAACTGGAAAATTTGGAAAACTGAGCCTGCTCCCCAAAAAGGTCACATAGAAAATGGTTTTGAAATAGCTAGATTTGAGAGAGAGAGATAGTCATGTTCTAGCCATGGGTACTTATTAATCCATGAAGATGGAAATTTTCTTGCACATTTAGCAGCATCATACTGCTTACTGCTCTGTAAAACGAGTTCATGTAAGCTAGAAACTTGTTTCCTTTTCTTGCCTAAATAAGATAGTAGACTCATTTCATCAACTACATAAAAAATAATGAATGCTAGACTCTTTGTGATGATTAAAATTTATACTCACAACTGAAAGATTTATGAATACTAATTAATCATTAAACATCACAATTATCATCTAGTCACCATGAAATCACTGACACACATCAAAATATTTAACAGGCCAACTTTGAGATTGAGAACACTTTTTATTATTTAGTTGTTGTCCAAGCAGTATATACTTATAGGTCTCCTATTAATTACCACATAAACAAGAGATCATAAACACAGAGTGTGGGTGTTATATTTTTGTTTCATCGACCATTCTTTGAATGAAATCTTTATTGATGAGTGGCTTTTATTTCCAAATATGTCATACAATGAAATCTCACAAGTTATATTATTAACATGTAACACCTTACTTGCCTAGAGACAACAACATGCATCAAAACAATCTTTATACTTGGCCAGCAAACAAACTGCCCAAGGCAAGGTTAGGGACCTGAACACTGGTTGATCCCAGATACAAATATTATGATTAAAAATATTTTTTTCCTATTTGTCAAAACTGGTTTCAATTAGTAACAGAACACTAGAAAAACCCAACTCAATTTTGGCCCTGACTGTGGGCTAGTTACTTGAAAACTTTATCTTGCCCAAGCTGAATTTGAACTTGTCCTGGGAGTCAGGCAAGTTATCTGAAAATCACTGCTCATGTGACAGAAGATTTCACCAGACTGTCACAGAAATGCACTCTAGATGCATTACTGCATTTTATTCTAACAGGGTGGGGGGAGTCTGGGGAATTCCAAAACATGTACCCTCCAATACTTTTGACCAACAAGAAAAACTCTTTATGAAAGTTCAAAAAAACAGTTGTATTTTCATTTTATCTATGTCATATTATCAGTGATGTAGTAATGCTAAATCCACCTAATGTTATTTTCTTTTTACTGTATTTATTCTGTGGTAAGCCTATGATCAAACTTGTAAATCTTTTAAGAAAGTGGGTGATAGGTTTATTATCAGACAATGCAATTTTAGAAAATACTTACCGAACTGTCTAAAAGTGGGGCAAGGGGTTATCATACAAGAATTATGGGTAATTCTATATCTATGTACTTACTTTGTAAACTTTTGATTAAATCATTGCTGCTGTCAATCTGTTTCCTTGACTCCTTAAGCTGAACTGTGAAAATAAACAGAAAACAGCATGAAAAGCATCATGTTAGAGAGAGAGAAAAAGAAAGAAAAAACCAAAACATTGAGATGGACAGATTTACAATGCCATCATCTCAACTTTTGACAAAACACATCTACCAGTGTATATAGCAAATCCCATTCAATACATAATGATTCTAGATCCGTTACTGAAACACAAGCTAATCAAAGTGTATACAGAAATAATCAAAATAAATGAAAAAGGCAGATCACATCAACTGGTTTTTTTGCAAGGGGTGGATGTTTTCATCCAGAGACATGACAATACAGAACTTAAACATCAGGTTAGCTGTCTGTATCTTCCATAATAATCAAACATTCTGGCAGACATATGTGTCAACACACCTGATCCTGACCTTAATCAGGTCAATAGATAGCTGTCTCCTGTTGAAACTGATAAAAAATGGCATGTGGAAAGAAAGCAATATATGTATGAAAGGAATGGGAAATATTAAAGTCCATTATTTTTCATCAGATGCCCTCAGGACAGAATAGAATTGACCATGGTCTTGAGGAGAGGATTCTGAATACTGTGTATATTCATAAATGTATCAGTTACCTCCCTTTATCCAAATTGTCTTCAGATTGACAGAAAGGGCATGAAAATGGAACCACAGAAAAAAGACTAGATGAATAAAATCATGTTTCATGCTCTTATGAAAACAGAGGAAGGGACAAAGGAAATAAATAAGATAGCAATCGTCCCTTAACATTCAGGATCAATACGAGCCAAAAGAAGAGCTAAACTGATGGTACCTTCTGTCAATATTGTTTACTTTGGGGCCAATGTGACATAGGGAAGCTTGAAGCTTTGAATTCTTGACATCATAAAAAGATATTCAGAAGAGATTAAAGATGATATGAGAAAATAAGAAACACAATTTAAGCAACTGAACAAGTGAGCAGGCTTTAAAAAACTGAGCAATATTTTTTACATATAATTCACTCAGACTGTGATTCATTTAAAAACTTCAAATTTTCATTGTTTCAATCTTATAGTTGTTTTATGGAAGAGAACAGACAGACTAATGTTCTCCTTTCATGATCTACAACTAATGTTTTTTTCAGCCATATTTTGTCTAACCTATTATATGCTTATCAACTGTCCTTATCGAGCAAAACTGTGAACATTAATTAATAAACACTATCACAATTTGTTAGAAGTAACCTGTAAAGAAGTTTACCACCTATAAATGCTTTAACTGTTGTTAGGTAGCAAAGCAATCTGAAATAGGCAGTTAGTTTCTGGATTAAAAAGAAATCTGTAGGAATGGTTAAGACTGTAAAAGCTGGGATTCTGAATGACGAGACATTGAGGTGATTGTTTTGCAGGGCTAGAACCATTGTTGATAAATTAAAATTAAATCTGCAATTTGAAAGTGATCAAAATAAATACACTTATAATACTGATCTTGCTTTTCTGTGTTCCAATATTTATACATGAATTATTTTAAGTGAAATGGTTCAAAGTCAACAATACTGTAAATAGAGGAATTCATATTTTTTCATTCTTTGCCAATTTCTTCCTTACTTCAAAGAAATCATTTTTTCTTACTTGAGTAACAAGTACCCAAGTTTTTTCAACAAAACTGATTTCAAATGTGAACCAGATTCTGGTTCCAAGCACATTCATACAGAAAGATATGACAGGCATAAACTCCAAGATATCAAACCCAGCCTGAAAAAAAAGTCACCAATCACCCAAGGAAGGAATGAAAGCAGTGAAACAAAGCTACACACTTACTGTTCAAGTCTGCCATAGTGTTTTCCACCATTTGGTTCATATGCAAATCGGACAGCTTTAATTTTTCTGCGCAAACAAAGGAAATGGAAATGAAGTGCAGGTGACGATGCAAAAATGTTAAAAGTGCTCAACTGACACCATGCTCTCAAACAACATGCTGCACTGTATTATGTTTAGTTTGCATTCTGGAAATAGACCATATCTATATAGAGTCGATGGGAAAGGGAAATGGGCCATATCTATATAAAGTCAATGGGAAAGGGAAATGGGCCATATCTATATAGAGTCAATGGGAAAAGGAAATGGGCCATATCTATATAAAGTCAATGGGAAAGGGAAATAGGCCATATCTATATAGAGTCAATGGGAAAGGGGGGGCCATATCTATATAAAGCCAATGGGAAAGGGAAATGGGCCATATCTATATAAAGTCAATGGGAAAGGGAAATGGGTCATATCTATATAAAGTCAATGGGAAAAACTTTCAAGCCTAACATGCAACAGGTACACAATTCAAAGTCATTATGTTTTAAAGTATAGGTCAATTAAAGTCAACATGCCCCTCAAGCATTCTAAATGGTATTATTTGTTCTCTTTGACAAACACTCATCCTCATTAGACCTCAAACTGATTTTTTTTTAATTAAAAAAATGATCTAATCATTGTACATTCATTTGGTTATTAAAGGCTGCAATAGTTACTACATTCACTGAACAAAAAACATACAACCCAGCTGGTATGATGAATTATACCGTTATTCAAAGAGAAAATTGGTTTATAGCGTTTTAGAACAAAACTCAATACATTTCATTGGGAAAAAAAGAAAGTTTATAAACTGTAAATCTTCTACTTTTATTACTGCTGAAGTTTACCATCTAATTATAATGCTTCCATCTACCGTATATTGTTTGTTCCTAATGATACAAGAGTATATATATATATATATACACACACACAGGCAGCTTAACATGTTTAATATTTTAAAAACAGTTTCCTGAGTTTTTACCAAAATGTAATACCAATCTACTTGTTGGTTATGAAGAAGCAAACCCCAAATTTTTTTAAAAATAATCAATACACAGCAGGTGATGGGAAAACAACGTAACAAAAATGTACATGGGTAAAAAATTAATAAAGTTATAACCTAAAATAAATTTGTGAGCAGATGAGCTATGAAAACTACTCTAGGCAAGCCATCAAAATATGTTACATAAATGTTGACACATCATACTAGACTCATTGCTAGAATCATTACATTAGATGCTGACACATCCTACTAGACTCATTGCTAGAATCATTACAATAAATGTTGACACATCGTGTTACACTCATTGCTAAAATCATTACATTAGATGTTGACACATCGTGCTGGACTCATTGCTAGAATCATTACATTAGATGTTGACACACTGTGCTGAACTCATGGCTAGAATCATTATATTTGATGTTGACACATCGTACTACACTCATTGCTAGAATCATTACATCAGATGTTGACACATCATACTAGACTCATGGCTAGAATCATTACATCAGATGTTGACACGTCGTACTAGACCAATTGCTAGAATCATTACATTAGATGTTCACACATCATACTAGACTCACTGCTAGAATCATTACATTAGATGTTGACACATCGTACTAGACTCATTGCCAGAATCATTACATCATACTAGATTCATTGCTAGAATCATTACATTCTATGTTGACACATCGTACTAGACTCATTGCTAGAATCATGTACTAGATTCATTGCTAGAATCATTACAATAAATGTTGACACATCGTGCTGGACTCATTGCTACAATCGTTACATTAAATGTTGACACATCGTGCTGGACTCATTGCTACAATCATTACAATAAATGCTGACACATCATACTAGACTCATTGCAAGAATCATTACAATAAATGTTGACACATTGTGCTGGACTCATTGCAAGAATCACTGAAATAGATAATAGATGTTGACACATTGTGATGGACTCATTGCAAGAATCATTATAATAGATGTTGACGCACTGTGCTGGACTCATTGCAAGAATCATTACAATAAATGTTGACACATTGTGCTGGACTCATTGCTAGAATCATTACAAGAAATGTTGACACATTGTGCTGGATTCATTGCAAGAATCATTACTTTCAAATTTTGACACATTGTACTAGACTCATTGCTAGAATCATTACATTAAATGTTGACAAATTGTGCTAGACTCATTGCTAGAATCATTACAATAAATGCCGACACACTGTGCTGGACTCATTGCAAGAATCATTACTTTTAAATTTTGACACACTGTACTAGACTCATTGCTAGACTTGTTACATTAAATGTTGACACATCATACTAGACTATTGCTAGAATCAATACATTAAATATTGACACACTGTACTAGACTCATTGCTAGAAACATTACATTAAATGTTGACACATTGTGCTGGACTCATTGCTAGAATAATTATTTGCAAAAATGTTGACACACTGTACTAGACTCATTGCTAGACTTATTACATTAAATGTTGACACATCCTTCTAGATTCATTATTTTAAATGTTAACACATCCTACTTGATTCATTACATTAAATGTTGACATGCTGTGCTGGACTCACTGCTAGAATAATTATTTGTAAAAATGTTGACACATTGTACTAGACTCATTGCAAGAATCATTACTTTTAAATGCTGACACACTGTACTAGACTTATTGCTAGAATCATTACATTAAATGTTGACACATTGTACTAGACTTATTCTAGAATTGTTACTTTAACTGTTGACAAATCATACTAGACTCATTGCTAGACTTATTACATTAAATGCTGACACATACTACTAGATTCATAACTTTACATGTTGACACATCCTACTAGATTCATTACATTAAATGTTGACACATCCTACTAGATTCATTACATTAAATGTTGACACATCATACTAGATTCATTACATTAAATGTTGACACATCCTACTAGATTCATTATATTAAATGTTGACACATGGTACTAGAATCATTGTTGCTAGAATCATTACTTTAAATGTTGATGCATCATACTAGATTCATTACATTAAATGTTGACACACTGTACTAGACTCATTGCTAGAATCGTTACTTTAAATGTTGACATATCATGCTAGACTCACTGCTAGAATTATTACATTACATGTTAACACATCCTACTAGATTCATTACATTAAATGTTAACACATCCTACTAGATTCATTACATTAAATGTTGACAAATCATACTAGACTCACTGCTAGAATTATTACATTACATGTTAACACATCCTACTAGATTCATTACATTAAATGTTGACACATACTACTAGATTCATTACAATAAATGTTAACACATCCTACTAGATTCATTACATTAAATGTTGACAAATCATACTAGACTCACTGCTAGAATTATTACATTACATGTTAACACATCCTACTAGATTCATTACATTAAATGTTGACACATCCTACTAGATTCATTACATTAAATGTTGACACATCCTACTAGAATCGTTACATTAAATGTTGACACATCGTACTAGATACATTACATTAAATGTCAACACATCCTACTAGATTCATTACATTAAATGTTGACACATCCTACTAGATTCATTACATTAAATGTCAAAACATCCTATTAGATTCATTACATTAAATGTTGACACATCCTACTAGATTCATTACATTAAATGTCAACACATCCTACTAGATTCATTACATTAAATGCTGAGACATCCTACTAGAATCGTTACTTTAAATGTTGACACATCGTACTAGATACATTACATTAAATGTCAACACATCCTACTAGATTCATTACATTAAATGTTGACACATCCTACTAGATTCATTACATTAAATGTCAAAACATCCTATTAGATTCATTACATTAAATGTTGACACATCCTACTAGATTCATTACATTAAATGTCAACACATCCTACTAGATTCATTACATTAAATGCTGAGACATCCTACTAGAATCGTTACTTTAAATGTTGACACATCATACTAGACTCATTGCTAGAATTATTACTTAATTTCATTATATCTCCATGTGAAACAAAAACACAAATTTTACATCAGCCTTATTCAGCTTGCAATGCGGCATTTTATACTTCAATAAGATAAGCATTACTTTACCAACACCAAAACTGTGGTATGACACATTAAATAGCATTTATAAACAATTTTCTTGTATTCAAAATTTAAAATATGTTTATTTGTTGCTGTATTTGTTTAGGATAGGTAAACTTTCAATCAACAGTTATGATGTAATATATAGCAGAAACTTATAAACATTCAATTTCTATCCTTTGATCTTGTTTGCAGCTGCAAATTATTAAATTCTGGTGTTACTTTTAAAAAATAATTTGCATGAAAGAATACAATGTCTTGAAATCATGTGGTATCCATTCAGCATGAAAAACAGTATCATGTGGCACTTACTTACTGTTAAAAACTTTTGATACTGATGACAAAACTTACATTTCTGTAAACAAGCATTTTTGTGCATGTGGGTAACAAAGTTCTGAAGTCTGACGCTGTGAAATTCAATGAAGAGTAAAGATAAGGAATTCTATTAAATAACCACTTTAAAGACTTGTTTGTCAAAGACCAGTATTACCAGCTAGGTGTCTACAGGGCTATACTGGCAGGCAATATGAGTAGAATAATATACCTATGGAATTTACTGTAATGAAAAGGTAGAAGACAAAGAATAAGAAACAACCATTACATATTAAACACATATGATCTCCACAGTATTTAAATTAATAAAAGAATAATAATACTGTAAATCTTTCTGACAAAATGTTGTAGATTTTTGTGTCAATTTATCAATGCTTATGTCAGAAAATACAAATTTTATTTCGAGCCTTAAAGCTAATGATTCTTTTTTGTTTACTTCATTTGCTTTTTTTTAGTAAACTGAAGATAATCCAACTGGTAGAATGTGTTTACAGTATTTCTGCCTTAAAGTGCAGATTGTTGATCTCTCTCTCTCTCACACACACACACACACAAACTTATGACTTTTCCACACATCATGCTAGTGAAACATTACTTGAACCTGTCATAGATAAAGGTTAAAATTAGAAACTGAATCTACATCATGAGAAAGATGAGCATATCAATTTAGACACACAGAACATAAAGTCAGGCACACAGTCACATAAATTTGAACGCAAGTCACAAATTTAGACACACAATCACATCAATTGAGAATCAAGATTCCATGGTACAAAAAACTTCTTGGAGTAAACTGCTTAAAAAATTCTGCATAATTCTGTCAAAGTATAAAATGTATCAATGCTCAATATGTAATACAGATTTAGTTTATAATATACTAAATAGCACATTGCTGTTCTATTACAGTGTATTAACTGGTAATTACTATTCCAAGGCCATATTTTTATACACTTCCTTTGTTTTATTTTACATTCTTTCTGGGGGTTTTGTCTCAAATTTGTATTATTCAGAATAATCTTACCAATCTATTGAGTTTGATGTGCTCTTTCTGTATCACTAATTGTAGGTAATTACCAGTTATTGTAAAGTGATAAGTTCAAGACTCCCCAACCATGGCATAACTTTCAGCCAGGGGCAAGACAAATCCAAAACTCCCCAACCCTGGCATTACTTTCAGACAGGGGCAAAACAAGTCCAAGACTCCACAACCTTGGCATTACTTTCAGTTTGGCAAGATAAGCCCAAGACTCCCCAACCTTGGCATTACTTTCAGTTTGGCAAGACAAGTCCAAGACTCCCCAACCCTGGCATTACTTTCAGTTTGGCAAGTCCAAGACTCCCCGACCTTGGCATTACTTTCAGTTTGGCAAGACAATCCCAAGACTCCCCAACCTTGGCATAACTTTCAGCCAGAGGCAAGACAAATTGAAAACTCCCCAACCTTGGCATTACTTTTAGACAGGGGCAAATCAAGTCCAAGACTCCACAACCCTGGCATTACTTTCAAATTGGCAGGACAAGTCCAAGACTCCCCAACATTGGCATTACTTTCAGTTTGGTAAGTCCAAGTCTCCCTGACTTTAGCATTACTTTCAGTTTGGCAAGACAAGTCCAAGACTCCCCAACAATGGCATTACTTTCAGTTTGGCAAGACACGTCCAAGACTCCCCAACCCTGGCATTACTTTCAGTTTGGCAAGACAAGTCCAAGACTCCCCAACCCTGGCATTACTTTCAGTTTGGCAAGACAAGTCCAAGATTCCCCAACCCTGGCATTACTTTCAGTTTGGCAAGACAAGCCCAAGACTCCCCAACCTTGGCATAACTTTGAATTTAGCAAGACAAGTCCAGGACTCCCCAACACTGGCATTACTTTCGGTTTGGCAAGACAAGTCCAAGACTCCCCAACATTGGCATTACTTTCAGTTTGGCAAGTCCAAGACTCCCCAACCCTGGCATTACTTTCAGTTTGGCAAGACAAGCCCAAGACTCCCCAACCTTGCCATAACTTTGAATTTAGCAAGACAAGTCCAGGACTCCCCAACACTGGCATTACTTTCAGTTTGGCAAGACAAGTCCAAGACTCCCCAACCTTGGCATTACTTTCGGTTTGGCAAGCCATGCCCAAGACTCCCCAACCATGGCATTACTTTCAGTCAGGAGCAATATATTCAAGACACTGGAACATTAAATCTGATATCCTTGAGGACCATAAAAGATAAATCCCTGGAACTATGGACTTATGCAAAATGTTGTTTTGTTCATAACTTTCATTTTGTACTTATTACATATGTGTTACACATGTATCAATAGCTGATAATACCTGTTTCCCACACTTAAATTAGGATTTAGCAGAATGGATAGTAATCCAGTCCTAATATAAAGTCACATAAAATAAATTGGTAGTTTTTCAAATTTCAAATTGTATGCAAAAGACATGGAACTAATGAGGAAAAACTCCACAAATTTATTTAATAAATAAAAAAATTTCCATTTTGGATTTTCATTTCTTCTTGTCTTGTATATTTTAGGTGCAAGATTCTTGCCAAATAACAAATAATGAGCTGGATTTATTTTTAAATTCTTTTTTCTTGCATTGCATATCTAACCAATAGGATACCTAAGAACAACAAATTAATCTGGTGTGGCCTTAGTCAAACCACAGATGCCAAATGAAATGAATTTGTAGTTACATTGCAAATAATGCTAGCATTTAAGTGACTATGTGATCTAAATGTTTGAATTGCCATGGGCGATGATGTTATGTTTTACAACAGATGATAAGCTGACTGCCTCATGTGGTTCAACTGGTAAAATGATAACAACAGTGAGATAATGTTTTATTATGATAATTTCAAAATTGTAGGTATAAAATACTGAAAAGACACATTTGTTTTGCTCCTGCACTCAATTATTTTCTACCTGGTAGGGTGAAAAAGGTACTGGTATAAATGAGCATAAAACGTTTAAATGAAGACTGTTTTCTGTACAAATGCTAACTTTAAAATAGAAGAAGCCTCTTCCCTTGATGAAGAGAGCTTGGATGACTCTTACCTTCCATTGTGGCCATTTTGGCCAGATACTGTCTTGCTTCCAAATGGGCTACTTCAAGCTCTTCTGTAAAGTTCATACAAAACTTTATTTTTCCACTACTTTTCAAATTTTTTTCTACAATGTGAGGTTTATACTGTCATAAAATGTTTTCTAAAGCAGTATTAACATCTGCATAGAGGTGCAAGACTAATATGCAGATCATGGGATTGATAAAGGTGACCTACATTTTAAGGGAGCCTAATACAAATGTATGTTCAAACAAGGCTGTGACCTGACAGTGCATACACAGAAAAAAGAAAAGTATTAAATAATTTGAATCCATGGTGTAACTGTGAGAGGTTCAAACAAACCTGTGCCCTGACAATATATACAAACACAAAAAAAAATACAGTATTTAATAATGTGAATCTGCATTACAACTTAGGGATGTTCAAACAAGGCTGTGCCCTGACAGTACATACAAACACAAAAGAATAGAGTACTTAAAAATGTGAATGTGCATTAAAACTAATGGATGTTCAAACAAGGCTGTTCCTGACAATATATTTACAAATGCAAAAAGTAGAGTATTTAATGATATGAATCCACAGAGTAACTGACTGATGTTTCAAACAAGGTTGTGTCCTGACAGTGCACACAAACACCCCAAAAAACAGATTATTTAATAATGCAAATCCACTGAGGGATGTTCAAAAACACATTTATGTCTTGACAGTGCATAAAACACAAAAAGTTGAGTATTTAATAATGTCAATCCCTGCTGTAACTGAAATATGTTCAAACAATGTGTAACCTGACAGTGCACATAAACACCTAAAAATAAGTATTTAACAATGTGAATCCACATTACAACTGACGAATGTTCAAACAAGGCTGCGTCCTGACACTGCACACAAACACAAAAACAAAGTATTTAATGTGAATAAACATTGAAATTCATTCATAGAAGACTAGAACAAAAATTAAGTGAAACAAATTAAATAGTGATCATAAAACAAACTTTAACCCAGTGAATTGTAACCATGACTATACCAGTGTTATCAGAGGGGAAATGGTATGCTGTGAGGCTTAATCATGTGGGACTGCTGTAAATTGCTAAAATTAACTAATTACTCCATCTGTGTCTAATTAGAAAATTACTAGTAATTAGAAAATTACTAGTTTAGTATTTTGCTATTACCATGAAACCTGTGCTTAACTACTGCAGATGGGAACAGCTAAAATATGCAGGTAAATTTGTACTGATTTACTTATAAATGGAACCTACAACACTTGAATCTTGTACACACTCAGGTAGTCTTTTACATACATGTGGTTGCTCTAGCAAGTCTGACTGGACAATGAACCTTCCAAATAAGACATCTCCATATAAAGGGAGCCTGTTCATCAAAAACATTTTAAGAGTTATTTTCTGAAATTTGCAAACAAATTTTACACCTGTCCACAGATGACAAAATTGTTTGTTTCCTTGAGTGTCCTTGACAGACAAGCTACAGCATTATGAATGAGATATGATCTGATTTGAGATTCATACTAAGATTTAAAAAAAACACAACAACATGCCATTTGAACAATGACATTCATAGAAATTTCAGCTATGGATAAAATTATACAACAGTCAAATAATTTGTATATGCTACGTCAATAAATTTAAGGAACCAAGAAATATCAAAACCTATTGCAAAAGATGGTTCCTATGATATAAAAGTACTTACTCTCTAGCTGTTCTATTCTGCCATTGCTATCCTTCAATCTTTTCTCTGTCTCTTCAATTTTAGCTGGGAGTGAAAAATATTGTATTACTAGTATCTTCTGATTATATAGCCAAATCAAATAAAGTATGGTTTAATAGTGAATGTAGGGACAGATGAAAGTGTTCTGTACATAAAGTAGCAATCTATCATAAAATGCTGAGAAACGGATATGTTACTGATGTTTGGAAAAAAAAAGAAAATTTGTCAGAAATGTGTAAAAAAAAAAAAAAAGGCAAAGTTCCACTATAAAAAGATCCCATATCTATTTTGAAAAGTTTAAACCTCAGGAAATTTTAGAATTTCTTCAAGAATAGCAAACATGTAATGTCCACTGAAAGTTTTTTCCAGAACAATTTTTCTAATATGTTAGTACTTGGCATAATCAAAATTAACCCTTTTCAAATGAGGAAACAAATGATTTTGAAATTATTTTGGAAATTATTTACTGGATCAAGGAATAATCTTGAAGAACCTGATAAACAAGTAACAGGGGATGAAATTACTAACAGTAATAATTATAACATATCTTGAAACTTCAAACAACACAATAATTATCTTTCATACAAGTATTTCACAAAGAGAGTGGAGATGCTAAGAGCCAATATATACAAAATTTGTAATGCAATATTTAATAGTGATCTTTCTTTCTACACAATTTGAGGGGTGAGGGCTAAGTGTACCTCCATGACAGGTAATGCTTTTCAAAATTATTTACATGTTTTTTAAAATTTGTTTATGAAGCATTAAAATAAAATATATTATTTTTACAGTAATCTGTTATAAAGATATAAAGTTTGTTATAAAGATTGTGAACTTTTTGTTGTCTACCTTTTCGAGTTTTTGTTAACAGCTGTATGTATAGCATTCGATAGCCATGCAAAACTTTGTAATAAGTATTCTATAAGCATGTATATAAGAATAAATTATTGAAATGATCTAAATCTGGCATATCCATCCTTCAATTTATTTCTCAGTGTTTAAATTTTAGCGAAATGTGTAAAAATATATTTTCTTTCTAGTATATTCTGCAAGAAAGGTATTGTGAAGTGCAGTGTTATATGGTGTACCCTGCTGTGACACAATGCCACCATATCTGACCTAGAACTTTCACACACAAATGACGCTGTTGTTGTTAGTGACTTACCTACTGAAAAATTACAATACTGTCATTGATGACATCATACCAATTGGAAAATGACACCCACACCCACCCACCTACACCCACACACACCATTGTTCATGCAGACAAGATAAACAACTGATTTACTTAAATGTCTACTTAACAAATCCAGCATACTCGAATTCACATTGGTACCAGCTGTCTAGAAATGCAATAATCTTAAAAGGTCTTTAACTTTTTCTATGAGACAGATAACTACTAAAAATTTTTAAATATTTGAATTAAGTTGTTAGGCAGAGTCTTTATTCAAATTGTTTTATTATTCTGCATCTTTCCCAATTCTAAACTGAACACTGGTTGAAATCAATCAATTTTACTGACATGCTAGCAGTACTCCAAGAGGTAATAATTTTAAAAATGTGTATCCTTAGTCTCCAGTAAGTTCCACTTATGTAGCCATTAACCATGCATATTATGTGATGGTATATATGGGTCTATGCAATTTTCGGTTGGATCAACTTATACATAACTATATACATTATTTGCACATCAACAGCTATGACTATTTCATACTTATGTGCTTATACCGCTCTGGTGGCCTAGTGGTTAGAGCATCCGCCTCGGATGCGTGAGGTCATGGGTTTGATCCTCGGCCGAGTCATACCAAAGACTTACAAAAATGGTACTACAGTTGCCTTGCTTGGCGCTCAGCATTAAGAGGCTAGTGTTAGGACTGGTCCGCCTGGTGTCAGGATAATGTGACTGGGTGGGACATCATGCTACATGTCTGTGGCATGATGTCCCAGTGCTAGACATCATTATAAACTACCACACTGCAGACATCGTAGTGATATGACTGAAAAATTGTTAAAGCTACATTAAAAATCCAACACACACACACACACACACACACACACACACACACACACACACACACACACACACACACACACACACACACACACACACACACACACACACACACACTTATGTGCTGTATTTGCTACATCAATAACAAGGACTATTTCATACCTGTGTGCTGCATTTGCCATGTCAACTGTAAGGACTATCTCATATTTATGTGCTTTATTTACCACATCAACTGCAAGGATTATTTCATACTCATGATTTATTTGCCACATCAGTTATAAGGACTATTTCATATTTAGGTGATGAATTTGGCACATAGCTGTAAGGACTATTTCACACTTGTGTGCTGCATTTGCCATGTCAACTGTACAAACTATTTCATATTTATGTGCTGTATTTGCCATATCAACTGTAAGGACTATTTCATACTCGTGTGCTGTATTTGCCACATCAACTGTAAGGACTATTTCATACTATTGTGCTGCATTTGCCATGTCAACTGTAATGACAATTTCATATTTATGTGCTCTATTTGCCACATCATCTGTAAGGATTATTTCATACTCATGTACTGTATTTGCCACATCAGTTATAAGGTCTTGGCACATCAGATCTAAGGACTATTTAACATTTATGTACTGTATTTGCCACATCAACTATAAGGACTGTTTCATACTCATGTGCTGTATTTGCCACATCAATTATAAGGACTATTTCATACTTGTGTGCTGCATTTGACACATCAATGTCAGGACTATTTTATACTCATTTGCTGCAGGAGCATTTAATATGTCTTCCAGTTTCACCTCTTACCTTTATAAGACTCCACTGTGTCTTGGGTCTCTTTTAATTTGTCTGAAATGAAAATTATTGTTTTGATGTGAAAATATACAAACTTACTGGAAATAAGGTAATAAAACATTTCTGAATTCATTAATTAACACATCCTACTTAAACACAATTCTTTATTAATCAATGACCGTTTCAACTAATATGAAAGTTATCTGACAAATGGTTCTTCTTAAAATTACAATCAAACTGCAAAAAAACACAGGCAAGAATGAAAATATTTAATTGTGTTACAACAAAGATAATGATTAAAGCCTGGTCAATAGGCATCATTTGTAAATTCTATGGCTATGCTGTTTCAGAGAAATTCCAATACTGGTTTACAAGGTTATTAAATTATTAATTAATATGTTTTATTTATTACACGGAATGTATTGAAGAAACAAATATCTGAAAACAACCAGTTTTGTTAACTTTTCAAATGGGGCCCTCTCCATAACATTTGCAATTTAACATGCTAAGAGAAAAATATGAACAGGTATATTTCCATGTACAGACTTTCTTTTTACAATCTGGAGATAAATTGGGGATTAACAAATTCTGATTTTGGTACTATCTTGAAACTGATTTTGATGCATGCTTAGGATTAAACTCTAAGTTATAAAATAAAATGTGTCATGTTTTGAAACATGTATACTTGTTTTGAGTCCAAACAGGTATAATGCTGAATACTGATTCTCAATGTCCATTATATCCTTTCACAAATGCCAGAAATACTGATTTCCCCTGTACTTCTCAAGCAAATGTGCAAATCACGTAATCTGCAATTCTGTGTATGCCGGTGTAATGTAATAACACTCCTCAAACACATACGGTAGACTATGTAATTGTTCTATTCTCTGTATGCAAGTTTATTCCATGATAGTCCCCCAACACCTTTTGCTGATTATGTAATCCTGTTACCTGTGCAACATGACAACTCCCCCCAACAATTTTTGAGGATTATGCAATTCTGCCATTCTTTGTATGTCAATGTAATGTAATGACATTCCCCCAACTCCTTTTGCAGCTATGCAATCCTACTGTTCTTTGCAAACCTGTGTAATGTGAAGACCTTATAAAGGTTATGTAATCTTGCTTCTGTGTATGAACATATAATGTGCTGACACTCCTAAGACACCCCTAATAGATTAAGTGATCCTGATATTCTGTGTATACTTTGTGGTATGGTGAAACGCTTATCTTTTAAGGCAAAAAATTCCAAGTAAATTGATCCATTCCTTGTAGTGAAAAAGGGGTGAATAAAGGAAAAGTGAAAGAATCTTGCAACTTCTCTACAAATTCTAATTATAAAGAATCTTACAAAAGTACTCATTTGATATTAAAGTTATGAAACATGTTGAATAATAATAACATTTATTGTTTATCACATAATCATAAGGTCTGTGCATTACTCAAGGACCATGCTATGCAGCATTTCTAAGCATTCTGCCACTATGTGGTGTATGTGGAACAATTTATTACTTAACACATAACCATACGGTCTGTGTATTACCCAAAAACCTTTCTATGTGGAATTGCTAAGTGTCTGGCCACAATGTGTTGAACAATGTATAGCTTATTAGTATTAATAAAAAATGCTGCTGTCTGGCATTGCTAAGTGAAAAAAGCCACAGTATGATTTATTATGTTGAACAATTTATCACACAATCTTAAGGCCTGTATTTTACTCAAAAACATTGCTGTGTGGTGTTATTAAGTGTTCAGCCACAATGTATGTTGAACAATTTATTATTTATCACATAACCTTAAGGTCTGTGTTTTCCTCAAAAACATTGCTGTGTGGTGTTACTAAATGTTCAGCCACAATATATGTTAAACAATTTATTATTTATCACATAATCTTAAGGCTTGTGTTTTCCTCAAAAACATTGCTGTGTGGTATTACTAAGTGTTCAGCCACAATATATGTTGAACAATTTATTATTTATCACAAAATCTTAAGGCCTGTGTTTTACACAAAAACATTGCTGTGTGGTATTACTAAGTGTTCAGCCACAATATTTGTTGAACACTTTTTTTTATTTATCATGTGATAATAAGGCTTGTCTAGCACTCAAAGATCTTGCTATATGAATTTGATAGTGATCAATCAGTGTGCTGAACAATTTATTATTTATCACATAATCATAAAACTTGTGTATTACTCAAAGACCTTGCTATATGGTATTGCTAAGTGTTCAGCCACAGTTAGTTTTAATTTTGTTTGTTTGTTTGTGTTGGTTTAATGTCATATTTTGGCACATAATAGGTTTAACAAGGCAGCCAGTTTTTTAATTGTTGGGAAAGAACCCGGGAAAACTCCAGGATGAACCAATGACCCATGGAAGGCTAATGGCAAGATTTGTCACATAGTTATGATGGCCAAGCCAAGACTCGAACCTACATAGAGGCGAGATGTGTGGATGATATCTAAAGGTGAATATCTCAGATGACTGGCAACCCGAGGCCCACATTGTGTGTTGAACAATCCATTATTTATGATATAATCATAAACTCTGTCTTTTACTCAATGACCTTGCTATGTGGTACGGTTAAGTGTTCATCCAGTGTGCCAAACATTCTATTATTTATCACATAATGACTTTGTATTATTCAGATCTTGCTATGTGGTATTGCTAAGTGTTAGGCCATGGTTTTCAACAATTTATTCTTTATGACATAATGTCATGACACTAATAAAAAGGGTTTGATTTGTTGTTCAAGTATGACACTATCTGACTGCTATGGCGGCTTAAGTGCTTAGAACATCTGCCTTGGATGTGGGAGGCTGAGACATACCAAAGACTTATAAAAATGGTACTAGCAGCTGCCTTCCTTGGCGCTCAGCATTAAGAGGTAGCAACAGGACTTGTCGGAATGGTGTCAGGATAATGTGACTGGGTGGGACATGATGCTACATGTCTGTGGCATGATGCCCCTTTGCTAGAGATCACTATAAACTGCCACACTGCAGACATTATAACAATATGATTAAAAATTGTTAAAGATACATTAAAAATCCAAATCACACACACACACACACACACACACTATCCACTGAGCCACCATGACATTTGCTCCATTATTTACTTTTTATGACATACAGGAGAGTACATCAAATTTTTTTAACATTCCCCAGCCTTTAGGGGGTGTAAGAGTGCTTCAGGCTTATTTTATATCCCCCGCCCCTTAGAGATTCTGCTATAAGAGAAAATTATATGATACATACCTTCACTTTGTTCTGTTATCTGGTCCTTTGTACTTGTCGGAATGATATCTGGACAAAATACTGAAACAAGAATAAGGACAATGACCATGCGGACTTTTACATATGGCAAACATTTGTAATATTAAATAATGAAGTAAAATTGTTGTATTTTTACTTGTATTTTCTCACTCTTTTTGAAAACAAAACCATTTCTTGAATTAACTGCAAAGCAGTTTAAGAAAAAGAATGTGTGAATGACAAATGACAGACAGATTATGCTGTTACAGGCCATCAGATCAAATTGTGAATTACATTATGACACATATTCAGATTTGTGCATTATTTACAATTCAATGTAAATTTATCAGCAAGTTATCATATGCCTAATTATTTATCACATGGTTAACTATTTGTCAAAGAGTAAGTACATGGTTAACTATTTATCAAAGTTATTACATGGTTTACTATTTATCAGAGTTATTACATAGTTAACTATTTTTCAAAGAGTTATATGGTTAATAATTTATCAGTTATTACATGATCAGATATCAAGGAGTTTTTACTTGGTTAACTATATATCAGAGTTATTACATGATTAAATTTTTGTCAAAGGTTATCCCATGGTTGACTATTTTAAATGATGATAATTTTGATTCATCATTTACCAAACTTTTCACAAGATATTCCCAAACTTTTTCCAAGGGTATGGCATATGCACTGGATGTGGCCAATATGTTTCTTTTTCTCCTGCATCTAAACTGTTGTGAGTACATATTGGGAAACAACTGGTATTTTCAAATTCATAAAATTTCTGCCACCAGCAATTGATAAAAAGTTTCATTTTGGATAAATATCTAGGGTATAAACAGCAAGGAAAATGGCCATATCTCAGTTGATAAATATTTAGGGTGTAAACAACAAGGAAAATTGCCATATCTCCGTGGTCGAACTCTGTTTAATGCCCCAAAGCTGAATGAACATCTCCCCATTTGCCACTTGATTTGATGTTGTAGGGTTTAATGCCATTTTTCAGCACAAGATAGGCTATACATGGTGGCCAGTATAAATGGTGGAGAAAGAACCCGGGAAAACCTGGTAAGAGCCACTCTATTTAAACAGCAGCATGTGTGTCTGTGAATTTTTGCAAAATATCCCATAACTATTATCTTAGGATTAAAAATTTTCACTCATAAACATTGCTGATCTTTTGATGATATGTTCAAATCAAAGTGACAGGTTGATCAAGCACCCCCTCATAAAAGTGTCTCCTGTTTGAAATTCTATTGGTTACAACAAATTATGAATGCTGCAAACCTGCCATATAAATGACTCCAGGTCAGTCAGTAAAGAAGCAAATATGAATCATTATTTATTTTAACTTCAATTCTAAACTATGATTAATTCAGTGCACTACAAAATTATTC
Organism: Megalonaias nervosa; assembly: GCA_016617855.1. Lineage (NCBI taxonomy): Eukaryota > Metazoa > Mollusca > Bivalvia > Unionida > Unionidae > Megalonaias > Megalonaias nervosa. Next base: position 140,616 of record JAECUM010035558.1, read on the forward strand.
ATAGATACAGGTGTTTCAATTACTGCACTTACAGAGAGCTTAAAGTAGTTTTATCACCAAGGGGTCATGGCTTGTTTAAAGTAGTTTTATCACTGAGGGGTCATGGTTGTTTAAAGGCATTCTATCACTGAGCGGTTGATAGGTCTTAGACCTATTTTCAAGTCTGTCCAAGCCAGTACACACAGCATTACTACTACTATAGCCATGAGAGGTCATGAAGTCATAGGAGTACCTGTCTGTCCAAGCCCATAAACACAGCATTACTACCACTCTAACTGTAACAGGTTATGAAGTCTTAGACCTATTTGCAAGTATGTCCAAACCCCTATGCAATGCATTACTACCACTATAGCCAACACGAGTCATGAAGTCTTAGGCCTACTTGCAAGGCTCTCCAAGCCCCTCATTGTGTATTATATTTAATCTGTATTGTGTAATGTCCTTTGTGAGTAATTGCAGGTAGAGGCCTACCTGACTTGTTTATGATTATATTTTAAAATCATTATTATTTGGAGATAAACATGTTTACAAGGTCTAGTTTTTTGCTTTAGAAACTGAGACTGTTCTAGAAACTGCTTGCTTATGAATTTTATGGAAAAATCCATTGAGATGACAGTATTTCCAAAAAATAGTTATTGCGACATAGGTCAGGTATATAAATTTGTTTACTTCAAAATTACTCATCCCCATCTTAAGATCAGTCTTCAGAGGAATCAATTTTAGTTGTTTCAGTTAATATTTGATAGGATTTGTTTAAATTATTCATTGGAATTACAAAGCACTCTTTGACTTTTTGGGCTATATCACAATTTTGGTATCATTATGAATTCATTCAAAGAGAGTTTGGATTATGTTAGAACATTCGATACTGCTGGCACATCTGCACGTTCCAAACTGGAATTTATTCAGAACACCAGTGGAATTCATTTGGAATATTTTATACTTTGGGACTTATAATAAAACCTGTAGAACTATTTGGGATTTAGTTCACAGTACTGTAAGTTCTTTTTAAATTTTCACTTTCTATTCTAGGAAAATAAATTATTTGTTGAATTTAACAAACTTGTTGGTTTTCACTCCTCTATGTTAGTTTAAGACCATAGAGTCATAACACCCTATATACAGCATTACTACCAATGTAGCCATGACAGGTCATTAAGTTTTAGATCTACCTGCAAGTAGTTAGATAAATGGACAAACCTTCTTGGTCTGTATGCAGGCCTTTCTTCTCTTCGTTGTTCTCTTCTCCATTAGCCATGTGCTTGTTATCATTTCTGTCATCGTGATTGTTCTCCTTCATGGCTTCAAGTTTGGCTATGGGTAATAGTAATAAAAATAACAGCAACTTTAATAATAAGAAGAATAATAAGAAGTAAATTTTTTGTCGTAACTACCATACCTCTGCAATCTTGATAACACATAACAAAATAAGCCCCATGTCACTGACCTTGGATCTTTTGACTACTCTATTCCTCAGATAATATTTAACAAACCTGATAAAGAATACATGTATGAAAGAAAAGACACAGTCCTTTATACATTTCTTTACAATTTACCCTGAAAAACCAAACAACCACTTAACATGTGACTTTGATTTTTGATGCCTAGATCCTTTGTCTTCTAGAATGTGTCCTTTAGACTGATGAATTTGGATAGGAGTCATTCTTATAAACATGATCTACCCAACAACAAACAGAGAAAACTGACCACAATGACCTGACCTCTTGACCTCCACACCTATAGCGATATATTATATCATGGTAAACATCTCTGCTCAATTCATTCATGGCAACAACAAAATTATTGCCAAATATTCTACATCCACCCAATATTTCAACAAATACTAACTGTGACATTAACGTACCAGCTCCTTCACCATTCATCTCTAGGAACATTCTTTCACCCCTGATGTATTTGTGGACAAAGTCTGGTAATGATCCCTGATGAAAACATGATATTGTCCTTAAATAAAACTTTAACCAAACATTGCTGCCAGACAGAGGACTTTGATTGCTTTGATGTTTATTGGCACAGCAACACAGAGAGGTTATTTTAGTTCTAGGGCATTTAGAGTCAAGTGCCTTGCCCATGAATACACCTGGCAGCTGACCCAGGCTGTTCCAATGGTAGGATTCAAAATGACACCCTTTTAGTCAGAAGTCCAGCATCACTGTGGCTCCCTGAAGAGATGGACATGACTGCTATGTATCACCTTTTGCAACATTCATCACAGGTGTGACAAGAATATAATCCCACCTATGGTGCAGCATTTTCAATTTACATATTACCAAGTTACACTTTGTTTCCATGGCAACATACAATATAATGAATGCAGAAAATTCTAAGTGTCAAATGGCATCACTTCTAAACTTGCTTGACCTCTGTACCAAGTTTGATTGAAATACTTCAAACAATATGAGAATTATGATCTACAAACCAAAAGGAGGATGCTAATAATACAAAAAAGATATTTTTACTGCCACTATTCCTGAAGTACAAATATCTATATTCCTTGAAATAAAAGTGATGGGCAACTGCCACTGCATGATGCACTCAAGTTTCTCTTACAAATAAATGATGGGATTTTACTCAAAAATTTCATCTGAAATGGAACAGAAAGTTGTGAAAAAAGGACAATTCAATCTAGCATTGAGGAAGTGTTCCAAGCAACAACGAAGAGTTGTATATGCTTTCAAAGATTTTGGTAAAACACTATTTTCAATAGTGTACAGACCTTGTCAATACCAAATTAGAATAGCAAACACAAATACTGTTCTGTATTATTCAGTTCTGGAACATTTAAATAAAACAAAAATTCCTCAAAGTGACTGATTATGGACTGCTTGAAAAGAATTTACAAAAATTCAAAATACAATTTCATTTTTTTAACCGCCAAGTATTGTAACCATCTCAAGCATTATTTAGCTATATTTTTTAAATCAGCTGCCATGGTGGCCATACTGGACATCAGCTTGGCATCATTTTCACTTAGGATCAAAGAGTCACCGTAAGAAGCATTCTGGTGGAAACACCATGTTTACATGAACTTCCAGTTAGAAGAAGAAACAATAACAAGATTTTCAAGACAGCTACCATTGTGGCCATACTGGATATCAGATATGAATTTTTTTTCATTTCAGACCAACTAAGCACCATAAGAACTCCTTTTCTGAAAATCCCATGTCAATATAACAATCCATATAGAAGAAGTAGCGATAACAATATTTTCAAAATTGTCAAAATGGCCTCATACTGGAGGTCAGATTGGAACGATTTTCATTAGGGACCTACTAGATACCATTAAAAAGTCTTCTTGTGAAAACCCCATGTCAACGTGACTTTCCATTTTGGAAGAGTAGACATAACAGATGAGAGGCAACAGGCCATCTCTATGATTTTCTGCTCCCTGACCAATTCAGATAAAAATTTATGAAAGTCAGTTTCATTAATTTTAATAAAGAATCATTTGTTGTAAAATACCATGGAAACTTTTTGATCTGGAAAGTATCATGTGAGTGTGAAGTTATATGAGTGAAATTCACTTGTCACCAGCAACTCTGATAAAGGAGACAACAAAATCTTTTTTTTTTGCATTCCTAATTTGCCAAACTTAAAAAAAAAAAGCCATACCATGATAAATTTTATATGATCACAATGGGATAACAAGAAACGGTTCTGTAAGCAATGGCTATGGCACTTTCCTATATTTACTTCTCCATATGTTTGCCTTAGAAAATAAAGGAACAACATCTTTAGAACTGTTCTCATTAATGCTAATTATAATCCCACCTTTCATAACTGCTAATTGCTCTTTTGCTATATCATTTTCAGCCTGCAAGGACTCCATCTGAATAATTGAAAAGATATTGAATAGATTATTTATTTAAAACAATTCATACAGAAAAAATTGAGATTTAAGAAAAATTTAACAATTCTTAAAGCATACATGTGTAACAAACAGTATATATATAACATATTTTTAAATTTGTGGGTTATGAATGACCCTGCCATGGCACAACAATAATTACAAAATACAGAAACTAACCTTTATTACAATGTTTATATTAGCTATCCATTGTTCTAAAGTTTTTTAGTAGAACTGCATAATGTGTCTCTCCGGCAAAAGTCCATATTAGATGTAAGCAATCTTTCTATTACATATACAAAAAGGGAGGGGGAAAAAGCCAAAATCAAACAATATCAATATTTTTATATCTTTTCCTCAAAGGATCTAACTATTTAACTATGGAGAAATGAATGATTTATAATTATTTACATACTGATGGGCAAATAACTGATTAATTGTACTTATCACATACAGATAGGAAAATAAATTTAATTGGAAGTTTAATATTTATTAGTATTTCAAATGCATTCTTATAATGTTTACTGGTATTTTGCATTTCTGATTTCCTAAAAGTCTATGCACATTTTTTTAAATATATGAAAAATTCAGTGTTCTAACATGGCAATGTATAACACAGACTGTGAACACATTTTAGTACGGCCAACAAGACTTTATAAAGTCTTCATACACTTACCTGTTTCTATACAACAATCCAAAACAGCTCAGGTAACAAGATATTTACTGACCTTGACAGTGAGTGACTTTTCCGTGGTGACCACATCTCCTAATTTTTGTAGCCTGTAATTCAAATCTTCCTTTTCCTTGTCTAGACTATCTAGCTCCTCTTTATGTTTATTTTTAGCTTCCTGTACATGAAAAGAATCTTGAGTATTAGTGATTCATAGCAGTATGAAAATAAAATTGACAGGTGAAAAAGTGCTTTATTTATGCAAACATTTGATAAGATTCCAAATGTGTAAAATCGAAAACTATTTGTACTTTCTGCATAATGGCCATGTAAATAAACAAAAACTGTAAACAAGGACAAATATATCATGATCAATTTTAATTTTTTTAAGGTTTCCAAAGGTTAACTGAACCAAATTTCCTGACTTTTCTCCACAACTAAAGGAAAAATATTACCTGACCACATGTTTCATGTAAAAAAACAGACACCTATACACATACTTTCCACTTTAAATACATAAAACAAAAATGGACTGATGCTCTGATGGGCAAACAAAAACTCCATAAATTCAACATAGACCATTTCTTCCTTCAAACTGCTGAATGCTGAAATCTATGATATTTTTCAGCTAATGATTCTAACCTGTTGTAAAGTGATAATCATGAAATTAGTCAGAAACTGTCACTGGTTGGTTAAATACATACATAATAAATCTAAATAACAATATTGCCATACACAAGCTGCATTTAATATGGGTTGTACTGAGAAACCAATATCTGGAGCAAAACACATTTCTTTGAAAAAAACATTTGGAGTATTCCACTACCATGCAAATCTAGCCCTTTGAAGCTCATTTTTAGTAATACATGCACTAAAAGTTTTCTGCCCAATTCGGCTGAAGTCAGACAAGTGTGATTTGGATAGAGGGATTGATGCTAAATCCTGTCCATACTATGGATATATAGTATTGTCTCACTAGCGCCGTTTACTTCAGGTCCCACTCTAAAGCCCTTATGGTGTCCAGCTAATGCTCTTGAAGCAAAGAGTTCAATGAGTAAAGAGGTTTCACAATAATAGGCCGATTCCACAAGACAGCCCGTTCTCAGCAATGAAAGCTGAGTCTGTCTAAAGCAAAATGGACTGCAGATAATTCAGTTCATAAGACCAGGCATGCATCACAATGATTCTGCCTGAGCTAATATGACTAGGAAGCAGGGTTTGAACAATCAAGTAAAGGAGGTTCTAGACACTGGTTTGAAAGGTGCTTTATTCAGACATGTAAAAACCCTGGGTATATTCCACTGCTGACACAGAACCAAAGCCTTTAGCTGTAACAAATCAACTTTCATGGAATGGTTGCTTTTAGTGTGATGATAGCTAACATGTTCTCTTTAGAAAACAAAAGGAGAAAGTTAGCTAAATGTGGTACCAAGGCTTTCAAAATGGTGGGTCTTCTTGTCCAAGTGATTCTGTTCACCACCTATTCTAAGAACTGTTTTTCCTGGTGTCTAGGTTCAACAATTCCAGGTTTGGATGAAACACCTGCATTTGTGGTTAAATGAACATATGAAAAAAGACCAAGATTTTCTGCTAAGTTTAAAAGATCTTTTTTTGCCACTTGAGGAAGCAATCAGGACTGGCGAGTCAAACTGGTCAAATTCTGTTCAGTGAATTTTTTAACTATGGTTCTTTTTCTTATAATGGCAGCCATATCTGATAGCAGATTGGCATTATCTGTCTAGTCTGTAAAGACTAAAAAAGGATTTTACAGCAATATGCTTTCTGTCAAATCTGGTCCAATTCTGTTAAGCAGCTCTTAAAAAGTCATTTAAAGTTGTTTTTTAAATTTATTTTAGTACTGGCAGTCATATTTTGTGTCAGAATGATATTATTTGTAAAAACGGAAAGGACTTTATGCTAGAATGAATGCTTTCTGTCAAATTTAGTGAAATTCTATTCAGCAACTTTTGGAATGCATTCATGGAAAGGTTTTTCTATTTTAGTAATGGTGACTATATTTGAAGGCATTCTGGCATTATTTGTGTAAAACTAGAAAATTACATGCCTAGATACTTCCTGCCAAGCTTGGTTAAACTGGTCCAGTGTGAAGACCTTGAAAACAGCATTTGTTGACAGATGCTGCACACCAGACGCAAGCCTATAACATAAGTACGCTTGGCTTGACAACTAGGTGACCCAAAATTTAGCTCAAATGTGAAAGGTTCATCAAAGTTCATTAGGTTAGCTAGTCAATAAATCAAATACATCATTAAAACTAAAAACAAATGTGTTTTCTTCAAATCAAAATTTGCATATACTTATGAAATCACTACAAACTGAAATTGTTTTGCAGATTTGCTCTTTATCCTAGCAATCTAAGGAAGAATGAAAAAAAAAGGAAGAAAAACAAAACTTTGATATACTGATTTTGGGACAAGACCATAGTTATTACTTGCTTGATTAACAAAGTGCTTTGCAATCTTTCCTAATCATAACCACCTCTCCAAGTATTTTATGTCATATTTCCAAAAACATGGTAGATTGTTGCAGTCAGTGCAGTTTGATAAGAATTCATCCAAGCTGAATGATTTCACACTGGAAGTGGAAAACACCATGCAAGATAAAACCAGAAAAGTTAAATGAACAATAACAACCATTTTAGTCTTGAAATTTGCTTATGTTTATCAATTACTTAAATTTTTTTTAAAAATGAATGAAAATATTTGAATACTGAGAGGACAGTCATTAAACAGGAATGCATGAAATTTTATACAAGCTGCCAGTGCACATGCATGTATTAAAGTGGTAGGGTATTTTACTTATGTCAAATGGTCATACTTTTTTCCATGGATGAACACTGCACTTTATTTACTGTTAATAACACATGCAACTACCCTTTATTTAATACTGTTATAATACATATAACCTCACTTTATTTAATACTGTTATAACACATATAACCACACCTTATTTAATTAATACTATTATAATAATACGTATAACCACACCTTATTTAATACTGTTATAATACATATAACCTCACTTTATTTAATACTGTTATAACACATATAACCACACCTTATTTAATTAATACTATTATAATAATACGTATAACCACACCTTATTTAATAGTTATAATACATATAACCTTACTTTATTAAATACTGTTATAACACATATAACCACACCTTATTTAATACTATTATAATAATACATAAAACCACATATTATTTCATACTGTTATCATACATATAACCACACCTTATTTATTACTACTATGATAATACATAAAACCACTCTTTAATACCGTTATAATAATATAACCATACTCTACTTAATACCATTATAATACATATAACAATATTTTATTTAATACTGTTAAAACACATATAACCACAGTTTGAGGTGCAGCAGTTGCTCCTTATTTCTGTTTCATTCAAAATGGGATGACTGTCCTTCAAAATGTAATTCTGTATGATCTCCATTCAAAATGAGAGATATGTCCTTCAAACTATAATTTTTGTGGTCTTTCTTTTTCATATATATTAAATCTCCTTTAGAATTCATATAAAAGTTGTTTCAATAAAGGGTAACGTGTTATTACCTGTTTATATTTTTCAGCCTACCCAACTTTAGTTTACATCAAGCACATTATCTCTGAAGCTAAGAAAATATTTTAAAAAGGTAGATGCCAACATATTTATCCAAAATGCTAAAAAAAAAAGATAATCAATCTGGCAAAAGTCTTGGTAAAATAAAATATGAGGGACTGAAGGAACACCGATTCTATTCCAACAGAATTTGAAAACAAGCACAGGAATAACATTTTATTGTGACCAAGAAATTCTTATACTCAACATTTTTGCTTTATCATTTTTTCATGTAAAAGTCTGATTTATACAGTTTATACTTATTAATTTTCACTGATAATCAAAGTCATATATCCTTGCCATACATATAAATCAAATATCATTTCAATAATGAACCATGCATATTACTTAAACTAGACCAGTTCAGGCTCTATGTATCCTTTTTCATTAATAAAGGTATATGAAAATTTGGTAATGGAAATGGGATGTACCAACCTCAAGTTGCATCTCGAGTTCCTGCACCTCCTTCTGTTGGTCCTCATACTTGATGGCCAGCATGTGTAACTCCTCCTTTGTCTTCTCACATGTCTCCCTGAGATGAGCACACTCCTCCTCTGTTGTGGTGAGGGAACGCTGAAAGGTGAGATATCACAGGGCTAATGAGTGCAACTCTTGTGGTTGTTCATCTAACCCGAGTTCCACAGAACTACACAATGATGCAACATTTCTGTACTGTTCAAATCCTGGATGCAACATTCCTGTACATTAGTGTTCAAATCCTGGATGCAAAGACTGAATGTGTTCCACTGTCAGTGGACACTGGCAGGATATACACTCTGGTCCAGGATCACCCTTCTAGAGGTTTACATTAGTCAGGTATATGTGTCCAATATACAACTGGCACAATACCATTTCATCTCTATAGCTGGTGCTACATGAAGTATGCCACTCAGAAATATTTAACTAGATGTTCTGAATCTTGCTGGTGGAATTTTCATCCCCCATAGTTTGCCAAGGATGAAGAATATACTGATTTGTATCAAATCTGAAAATAGGATATGGAATCTTCCGTTCTGAAATGGGTGACTGCAAGGCTGCTTTTTTTACCTATAATACCATTCTCACTAGGCAGTTGAAAGTACAAAACACTTTTTCCAGATTGTACGAACATCTCCTGTTTCTGGAAGATTTGGGATATAAAAAAGTTATCATTTTCTTCTATTTGCTAACCACGAATGGCTGTATATACTGATTTAGTATGCACCATGAGGACTGTAGGAATGATGCATATACAGTAATAGACCATTTACTTATCATATAAATGGATGATGGTAAATATTAACAACTCTTTAATGTGGCCATAGCTTCAATGAGCCAATATATAAGTATGGACGGGTTCCTGAAATCTATGCTAAACTGGAGAAAAATTCTGTATTACTTTCACACATAATGCAAGCCTTACCTCTAAATCAGATAATTTTCTGACTGCTTCTAATTTTTCTTGTAGCACCTTCATTAACGATTCCTAAAAAAGAATAATACAAGAAATCAGTATTGCTGCCATATCAGTCAATTAATAATGAACACATCCTTAATTATATCTACTGTGTCAATTAATAATGAACACATCAATCAATGATATCTACTGTATCCATCAATAATGAACACATCAATTAATCCAATGTGTCAATCAATTAATAATGAACACATCAATGATATCTACTGTATCAATTACTTAAAAATGAACACATCAATTAACAATATATATATAGTATAAATCAATTAATAATGAACAGATCAATCAATGCTATCTAATGTATCAATTAATAATAACAACACATCAATCAATGACATCTATGCTCTAAAACTTCAAATCTTTGAACATTTACATAACAAGTGAAACAAATGTGAATGTGCTTAAAGAGATTCTGTGTGATATTCTTATTCTACATTATATTTGCCCTATACATACATTCTGTGTGATATTCTTATACTTTATGGTTGCCCTACACATACATTGTGTGTTATATTCTTATTCTACATTATAGTTGCCATAAACATACATTCTGTGTGATATTCTTATTCTTATTCTACATTATAGTTGCCATAAACTTACATTCTTTGTGATATTCTTATTATACTTTATGGTTGCCCTACACATACATTCTGTGTGATTATAGTTGCCCTACACATACATTCTGTGTGATATTCTACTTTATTATGGTTGCCCTATACTGCTATAGGGCATGCTGATTTAGTACAAGTATTTCAACTATGAATATGATTTTCCTTAGTCTGGCATTTTAAAGAAGAAAAAGCTGGATCCCCCTCAAAACACTATAACACAGTACTTTTTCTTGCAAGATGAAGAAATGAGGGGACTGAACTGTTTTGTTTGTGTTTCTGAACACAGAAAATTTGATTCCTTACCATCACTGACAAAACAAAGATTGCACAACAAATTTGACAACACAAACTAAGAAAAGGATTTAAAAATTTCGTCAACTTCATTTAGTATTTATTTTGTATCATGTAGCTCCAATGATCGGTAAAAGGGTCCATTTTTAGTGACTATTTTGAACAGTGTACATTTTAACCTAGGTTCACTTTTCTCTTTTTTTCCACCCATTTCACCCTATTCTATCCTGAAAAAGATCACTTCACCCTATTATCGGGGTAGACATCACTTCACCCAGTGTGGACCCTGCTTATAAGGTACATTGTACATAATGTTTTGCTAGATTACGTAATGGGTTACATGGCTCTAATACCTGATGAGGTGGTCTAGATCAGTGGTTCCCAGCCCCCAGGTCTCAACCCAAATCAGGGTTGTGAGGATGTTAAGGAGGGTTGTTGAGGGTTACCAGGATTCTTCTTTTAGGGTGGCAAAACTTATCAAATTGTGGAAACAGGGTTGTGAGGCTCTGAAAAACTATTTTTTTGGGTCGTAGCCAAAAAAGTTTGGGAAACACTGGTCTGGATAATAGCTTTCAGTTTGTTTTACAGCATACAGTTCAATATGTTTATTTCAAAATATCATGCCAAAATAACTGCACAGTCTTTATCTTAGTTACAGATCACAAACACCCTGACTGCAGTAAGACACAATTCCTGATAAAGAGACAGAAGTATACCAACAATCATTGGGTACACCCTTCTCCTAAACTTCTGTAGATACAGTTCCAAAAGAATTATCTCACAAAGGAACACAATAAGTAGCTGATACACATTAAAATGGCTAGAGGTGACCATGATGACAATTGAATCTGTAAAGTATATCAACTTAATAATATTTCATTTGGTCACAACCACTTAAACAATGTATTTTATACCCATTTCAACACTTTCAACATTCCAAATCAGCATATTTCAATTTGTTATGTGACCTGTCTATAAAACTAGAGAAAATGACACGATGAATCAACAGCATCTCGCAAAATGCTATGCCAATAAAACTATGTGTGGGGCTCTTTCATGCGAGTGAGATCAAGAATTCATACAATAAAGTGTTAAATAGACATTAAAGTGTATGAACTGTAAGGCATGTATTCTTCTACCATTGCTGTCACTAACTGGCCAAGTATGGTTATCTGCAGTGCTTCCTGTATACAAGAACACTGAAATGATGCAAGCTTGTCTCTCATGAGGCTTGGATCAATGCAGACAATTATTTTTTTTTGTAAACAAACAAATCATTAAAATGACTGCCTTTTGAAAAAAAAAATAAATTCATATTGATTTCACTTTATTTATCATTCAGCAGCATCCACTGAGATGTAGAATGGTCACTTGTCATTCCTCAGCTGCAGTGACTAAAATAATGCAGTATCTGCAGATGGACCACGTACAAGGCAAATCTGTGACATCTTGTTCTAGATTTTCCCCAAACTTTTATTAGCAGACCAATGATAAAATTTTTATATTCATCAAATCAAAGCAACAGTTACAGGGATACCCTCATCCAGTCATAGACCGCTTAGTCCTCGAGTCCAAAATGAGCACAAAATATCTGAATATCATGATATAATTTCTAAAGTAGAAGCTTTTAGAATATGTTTGGCTTGTACGTTTTGAGATACATACCCAGCCAGTTAATTCCACCACCCATAGAAGCAATTTTAAACAACAAACAACTTTGGACTTGGGTAACTTTGGATTCAACTATCCTGGCATATGTTCATTTTTAAACTGCCATCCCCAGGTCCCACATGTTTTAATGGAACAGCCCCCCCAAAAAGAGACAAAAATATGCCACAGTTTGAAATGTATAAAAATATTTCAAATTACATCTAAGACTTCCAATGAATAATAAATGAATAAATACACAAGAATCTGACTAGTGAAAACTTGAACAGTAAATAGGAAATTTGAAACAAAATCTTTTCTCGACTGAAAGCATACAAAAATAGCAAAACATAATACCTTTGCTGTTGTTTCATAATTTAATTTTTCTTGTTGTAAAGTAACAAGTTCCTGTCGTAGTGTATCTTCTGTATGGTTCTGAAAAACAGTACAGCAATGTTAAGATTTCAATGACAAGTCTCTAATTCAAGACAGAAATCGTTTGGTTGATTTACTGACCCTGAAGTAGAGAAATTCACAACAATAAGAACTGACACAATGTTGATTACTATTCTCCCTTTCTGCTAATACACATTTATGACAAAATACAGATTTTCCTTTCAACTAATACCTATATCACTTACCACATAATCTCATTAATGCCCAACTACACTGATACTTTATTACCAAAATGTCTAGGGAACATACGCCCAACTTACATTACAATATATCAGAGAAACTAAGGTGTAATCTGTGTGGTTTTTGTTACTATGATCTAACCATACTAAAGTATTGAGAAGAAATGTGTATGGTTCTTGCCAGGTCCACCTGTATGCCAAGTCATATTTGCTCCTTTAATTTAATCATTGTTTTCAGTACATACAATAAAAATCTACAATCATACCATGAGCCTTTTCAAATTCTCTGGTGTGCCACTTCTGGCATATGAACAAAGGTAACCAACACCTGGTTTAAAGGGTTCTGATAATATGATACATTAAGTAGGATCAAAAAGATGAATAAAAATTATGAGATACTGATAATTATGGCATCAATACCCTGCTAAATACATGCACAGTGCAATTAATGTTTGAAGTCTTATATTTATCTCTCAACTGAAAAATGGTTAAAAAGTTCATAGCATATTTTCAATAAATACTCCAGAAATAATAGCTAATGAACATTCTGAAATGAAATGATACATTGTTTTATGTGCTATACAGAAGCTGGTAAACGATATCAAGGGGGATAACCACTCTGAGTCAATTCATTTCCTTGTGGGATTAAAATCTGAGTTTTGTCCCTTTACATAGCATGGCCTTTTCAAGGCTAAATGGCTAACAGATCTGAATATAGAAAAGTGCCTATTATTCCAAACACAAAGCAATCTTGGTAATGAAAAACAGACAGCATGCCATAGGTCTGAAGGTATCCCTCCAAGTTAAAAAGATCACACACTACTCAAAACAAGGTTGAAAGGTAAAAGACAAAAGCAACAAAAGATTTATAGCACACACCTTTGAATAAGCATGAAGCTGATTTTCCAGTACTTCTAGCCGTGATAGCAACCTATCTTCATCTATCAAGGCCTGCAAAGAAAGAGTACTTTACATTATATAACTATGCACAGGTATTTGCACTTCATGTACAGTATTGTGAATGGGATTGGGTCACAGATCATGAAAATTTACTTGTATTGAATGGCAGATTTTATATTCAATCATCATACCGGCAAATAAATCTGATTAAGAAAATATAAAAACACATGGATTAACAAAAACCAAAATATTACTCACAAGCTTAATGTACATACAGTACATTTTAAGTTTTTGTAATACACACACACAATATATATATATATATATATATATATATATATATATATTCACACACACACACACACACACACACATACATACATACAGTGTGACCCCACTATAGCAAAGTGTTGGGGTACAGAGAACGGTGTTTAGACTGAACCATATAACCAACCAAGTCAGCTGAAGAAAATGATACATGTACCAAAAAAAGATGGTGTGGGGGTGGGGAGAAGATAAAAATGAGCACAAAAATATACATGCTTTTGATTAATCGAAGTCAAAACTAGTCTGAAATACACTTGTATATTGACAACTTACATTTGTGTAGTGCAGTCTATAATATATTAAGTACTGTACATGCATGTGAAAAATCCATGCATTTATAGATCACATGTTATAAAATTCATGTATCATTCACATCCAGTTAGAAAACACAAATAACAAATTAGCTGCTGTGGTGCACATATTGGATGTCAACTTGACACCATTATCATTTAGGACAAAACAGATGTCATTATGTCTCTGCTGAAAACATGATATCATGATGATCATCCTTTCTGGGGAAATAGTGACAACAATATGTTTAAAATAGACATCATGACTGGCACCATTTTCATTTAGAACCAACTAGGTATCATTATAAGTCTTGTGGTTAAAACCCCATGTTGGAGAGGAGTAGAGATAACAATATGTTTTCAAAATACAACTTTCCATTCTGAAAGAGCAGCAATAACAAGATTTTCAAGAGAGCTACTGCAGTGGCCATATTGGATGTCCAATCAGCATCAATTTCATTTAAGTACAACTGGATATCATAAGACTTCTCACGGTGAAAACTCCACTTCAATATGACTTTCTGTTCAAGTAGACATGTAGTAACAAGATTTTTAAGACGGCTGCCATGCTGGCTATATATAATGTCAAATCAACACCAATTTTATTTAGGACCAGTTAGACATCATAAGAAGTATTTCAGTGAAAATCCCATATGACCATCCATACAGGAATAGCAATAACAAGATTTTGAAAATGGCCACTGTACCAGCCATACAGAACATCTGATCAGCATCTTTTACATTCAGGATGAACTAGACATGATAAGAAATATTTTAGTAAAATCACCACACTGATATGACCAAACATGTAGGACGAGTAGCAATAACATACATTTTCAAGATGTCTGCCATACAGGCTGTCAGACTGGCACCTTTTTTTTCATTAGGACCAACAAGAGATCATAAGATGTTTTTTTTGTTGTGAAAAACTCATGTTGATATGACCATCCATTCAGCAGGAGTAGCAATAGCAACATTTTCAAAATGGCCACTGTGGTGATATACTTTTCACAAGTTTTCAATGTTATAGGCAGTTGAGATGTAGCAAAACAACTAAAGTTTCTGCTCTCTGTTTGAGCAAGTATCAGTGGACTTTAAATACAATCTTATCTACCGGTGTCTGTGTGAATGGGTGCTTGTATGTAGCACAGACATGTTACTCCACCTGCCAGCCCCCTTCAGATGATTCCTGAGTATTCTGAACAAGTTCCTGTAAGGTGTTGAGCTTCTGTTCCAGCATCTTTTCCCTGTGCATGGCCTCCTATAACAAAGACATATTAACAATATTAGTATGAACAAAGCAATTAGCTTCATCATGCCAACTCTTAATAGGTGTTTAGAAAACATACATGTTTCCACTGCAGTTGCATCAAAACAAATAATTCTCTGGTCTTTGAACGGGTGTAAATGCCATTTAAATTTGCTCAAGAAGCAAGAAATTAACACCAATCAGGTCATTACCATAAGATGTATTGGTAATAGTACTTAAATGACAAAAAAGGGCAAAGCACAATATTAGGAAAAGATCGGGAGCCTGTCACAATATACTCCATGGATGTATATATGTATGTATGTATGTATGTATGTGTGTGTGCATGTATGTATGTATGAATGTATGTGTGTGTATGTGTGCCTGCACACATGCATGCATGTATGTATGTATGTATGTATGTATGTATGTATTTATGTATGTATGTATGTATGTATGTATGTATGTATGTATGTATGTATGTATATATGGGGTTTTTAAGATATCTATGCAAAGAGGGTCTTTTGAAGACTACACTACTGAATGTATGGATGTATGTATGTATGTATGTATGTATGTATGTAGGTATGTATGTATGTGTGTGTGCATGTATGTATGTATGAATGTATGTGTGTGTATGTGTGCCTGCACACATGCATGCATGCATGTATGTATGTATGTATGTATGTATGTATGTATGTATGTATGTATGTATCTATATATGTATGTATGTACGGGGTTTTTAAGATATCTATGCAAAGAGGGTCTTTTGAAGACTACACTACTGAATGTACAACTCAAGACAATGTTTATACAAATCTGGCATAGTCTGTGCCTGGACATACTATCAACACCAGCAGAAACCTAGTCCACATATTTTAGAACTGGTATAGACTGACCTGAGTGACATGACACAGGCACAAACCTAGTCAGCATATCTTTGAACTGGTGTAGACTGACTTGAGTGACATGAGATACGCACAATCCTAGACAGTATTCCTTGGAACTTGTATAGACTGACCTGAGTGACATGACACAGGCACAAACTTAGTCAGCAATCTTAGAACTGGTATAGACTGACCTGAGTGACATGACAAAAGCACAAACCTAGTCAGCATCTCTTAGAACTGATATAGACTGACCTAAGTGACACGACACAGGCAAAAACCTAGCCAGCACATCTTAGAACTGGTACAGACTGACCTAAGTGATATGGCAGTTTACTAGGCCCTTGTTCACCTCAGACAAAAAGATAGTTATACAATGTCCGTGGTTGATATGAATGACATAGCTCGTTTTTACCAAAGCAACATCATACTACAAGCACATACGATGCATGCAGTGCAATACATGCTGTTTGAGCTGACCAGGTCCTAAAGATGCAAATGCAAGGTCAGACTATGATTAAACAAGGGTCCCTTGAAGGGATTGAGGCTCTTGTGGGCAAAAAGATTTTCCAAGAATTCAAGATAAAACCATTTCTTCCTTTTAACTGTCAAGTTTTGAGTCCATCTCAGCTGTTCTTCAATGATAACAAAATTTTCAAATTAGCTGCTGTAGAGTACATACTGGATGCCACCATTTTCATTTATGACAGTGCAAACACCATTATATGTGTTCTGGTGAAAACCAGATGTTGTAATGATCAGGAGAAGTAGTGACAAAATGATTTTTGTAAGAAAAAATCATTGTTGCAGCCATACTGGATGTATGACTGGCACCATTTTCATTTAGGACCAACTAGATAATAAGAAGACTTTTTGGTGAAAACCCCATGTTGATATAGCCATCCATTAGGGAGTATATATAACAATATTTTCAAGATATGACTTTCCAGTTAGGAGTAGCGAGAACAATATTTTCAAGACAGCTGCTGTATAGGCCATACTGGACATCAGATCAGCACTATTTTCATTTATGACCATCTAGACATCATAAGAAGTCTATTAGTGAAAACCTCATGTTGATATAACCATCCATTCAGAAAGAGGATTGATAAAAAAATTTTTAAGATGGCTGCTTTGTGGTGGCCTTATTGGATGTCAGATCTGCACCATTTTCTTTCTAGACCAACTGGTGACATTAATAGGCTTCACAAAATTTTGGTCAATGTACTTGGTCTAGAAGTCAAGTTATCATGCAAAACCCATTTTCCTTCATTCAGTCACAGTGACCCTGACCACTGACCAATAAACTCTGAAATCGAGTTCTTCCTTACCCAAATGCAATGAAATTGGTAACTGACACCCATTTAGATGAATGGACATCATTAATATAATAACAGAATTTAAAAATTCTTGTGTTCTGTATGATAAACTTGCATGTCTAAAGCACAAGAACTTGAATTTTCGATAGTGTTTATAAAACAATTCTGGATTGTACTCAGTATATAATAAAAACAAGGATGTACCAACTTTTCTTCCCATTGGTAGAGTAATATTGACAAATGGTTCTTCATTACAGAGTGTTGTTTTCACATTCTACTGGGTTAAATCCACTGAGTATATTACTTTGATAGGTCCAGCCATGCAATGAACAAATTCATAGGCTCTAATTACAAAACACCATTGCGAAAAAAGATACATAGTTATGAAATGGTTACATTTGAGAAAAAAAATTACAAGACTATCTAATGTCAAATTCCCATGGTCTATACCTGTGCCTTTTTTGGGGGTGGTGGTGGGAGTGCATCTACAACAATTAATGCTGCTGCACTGCACTACCTTTGTATACAGTCAAACCCATCTTGAGCTATCTCTGAGAAGGAAATAACAATGGGCTTCTGACAGAAACTACATATGTAACTATTGTTAAATCTGTGTTAAGCTATGTCTAATAAGGAAATAAAACAGCCTTCTGGACAGGAACTATCTATGTCACTGCACAATGACATCCATGTTAAACTATCTCTAGCAAGGAAAAAAAAAAATCTTCTGAGACGGGAACTGCCTATGTAACTATAATCAAATCCATTTTAGCCATCTAGCCACAGGTGGATGCTTAATATTTTGCACATTGGCTTACATATATCTTTTACAAACCAGGTGATTGTTTAAGTGACTTTTAATAACATATAGGATTTACCTGTAAGAGATGTGAAAGCTGGTATAACTCCTGTGCTGGCAAGAGCTCACCTAGCTGGTTGGCCCTGGAAAAAATAGAAGTAAATTTTGAAAAATAAGCAGAAAATTGTATAACTGAAACAACTTGCAGTGTATAAGATCAACTATTATTCCTCCAAGATACTGTGTAAAATGTTCTTATTAGGTTAGATGTACTGAAGATCCCCCCCCCCCAACAGACAACAATAGTTAAATTTCATGTGTCTTGTGTGCATCAAAGCTGTCACCTTATTTCAAAATCCTTTACTATATCTAGGGTACTGCAAAAACATCCCATTTTGTGCTAAATCCGCAGCTTCCATGCAATGTTTAAATTATTCTCAATATGAAACAAAGTTACCGTACTGTGGCACCAAAGCCCTTTGCTAACTGTATAGTATGTAACACAAAACAATTCCTTGTAAGCCAGACAAACATAGCTGTATCATGTACAAACTAAATTTTGTCTTTTTTTGGTGACTACATATATCTGAAATGCTCTTAAGAAAAAATGAGGGCATAACAATTCAATGAAACTGGTACTTAATTGGCATTGTACTTAGTTGGCAACCTGACAAAACTTCATCAGCTGCATGACCTAAACAGTATAATTTGAGAAATATTGAGTAATTAACTCTACATTTTGACATTTAGAGGAAGTGCTGGCAAACTTTGGTTCCAATTTTACACCTTTCCTTACTGAAAGTTTGAGTACCTTTTCTTTTGAAGCCACAGCGACTCTAGTTACTGTGCCAAATTTTTTACCTAAAGGGTGCAGGTATGAACCCTACCATAGGCTATGCCAGATTCAGCTATTCTGGTATGTCCCTTAGCAAGGCGCTTAGGTCCGAATGAATCGACATTAAATGTGTTACTGTGCCATAAAATACTAGACCTAACTAAACTAAGCACATTTTAGTAGTCAGAAAAGTATTGATGAAGTTTTTTCAGAATCATATTTTAAATGTACCTTTCTTGCAACATTGCACTTAACTGATTTCAATGCCAAACAACTTTTTTAAAATTTTATAGAAACAAAATATTATTTAACTTTCATTCCACATCCAGATACATGTATATGTATTATAGGTCAAATAGTAATATTTATCCAGCACCATCAGACATTTAAAAACGGACTCCAGGAAATGTAGCAATTAATAGAAGCTTACCACAACTGCAGCAATGATGATAACAAGTCTTAGAATAAACTAATCATAATACATATAATTAAAACATGAACCACTAGAAGGGACTGACACTCTACTGGCTGAAAAGAATTTCCAAGAATTCAAGATAATACCATTTCTTCTTTTTCACTCTTGAGTGTTAAAACCATTTCTGATATTTATGAGCACTAACAAGGTTATCAAATAAGCTGTTGTAGAAGCCAAATTGAAAGCAAAATTGACACCATTTGCATTTAGTACCAACTAATCTCATTACAAAACCCCACATGAATCTGCCAATCATTTAGATAAAGTAGCAAACAAGATTTTCAAGATGGCTACCACAGTGACCTTACTGGATGTCAGAACAGCACAATTCCCATTTGTGACCAACTAAACATCACAAGACATTTCATGAAAACTCTGATACTGATATTACTATCTGTCTAGTAGGAGTAGCAATAACGAAGTTTTCAAAGTGGCCAACATGGTGGATGTATTGGAAGTCAGACTGGCGCCATTTTAAATTCGAACTAACTAGATACCATAAGAAGTCTTCTGGTACAGCTATGATTTTCTGATGATGAGAAATAGCTATAACAAGGTAAAATAGAAGCAATGGTGGCCAGATTAAATGTCAGACTGGCACTGTTTTCTTTTCAGTGCAAATAGATATCATAAGAATTTTTTTGGTGGTGTTGGTGGTGATCCCATGTTGATATGACCATCCATCTAGGAGTAGCAGTAACAAAATCTTGTTGGCCATACTGGATATCAGATCAGCACTATTTTCCTTTTGTATCAAATAACCATCATGAGAAATCTTCCTGTGAAAACCCCATGCTGATATGACTTTCTATCCAGGAGTTGCTATTACAGGATTTCCAAGATGGCTGCTTTGGTGGCCATATTGGCTGTCAGATCAGCACCATTTTTGTTTAGGACCAAGTATAATAGGGAGTCTTCCAGTTAAAATGCAATGTTGATACAACTTTCCATTCAGCAGAAGTAGTGACAAAAAGATATTCGTCATGGCTGCCATGATGGTTATACTGGATGTCAGGTGGCACCATTTTCCTTCAGGACCAACTTGACATTATAAAAAGTCTTTTAGTGAAAACCCTGTTTTGATATGACCTTCCAACAAGATGAAGTAGCAGTAACAAGATTTTTATGATGGATGCTGTGTAGGCCATATTGGATGTCCAAACACCACCATTTTCATTTAGGACCAACTAGACATTGTAAGAATTCATGTAGTGAAAATGCCATGCTGATAAGACCATCCATTTAGGAGGAATTGCAATAACAAGATTTTCAAAAAGGCCTCTGTGGCAGCCATGCTGGATATCTAATAAGCATAACTTTAATTTAGGACCAAATACACCATGAAATACGTGTCTGTTGAAAACTTCATGGCTAATTAGTTTCGGAGGTGTAGCAATAACAAACTCGTACCAATGGATGGATGAACCAATGATGACAAACAGGTGATCCCATTAACTCTTTTGGTCCATGAATAGTACAGCTAATATTCCTGTCTACATGAAATGGCTTTGATACCCTATCCAGCTCATGGCAACTGTGCCTATCATATAAAAACCCATGACCTGTGATAATAATCAAAAGAGCAGACATTTTTATGACCATCACATTAATTTAAGCTGTATTCCCTCACTATAACAAAATTTTAAAAAAACCCTTTTAATGAAGACAATTTAGTATGTAAAGAACACGAGTATTTCCAGTGCACTGTTCATGATATATTGTATTGCAATATTAACAAACCAGTGACAAGGTCACCATGGTAAATGCAACTATAAATGACTGGCCATTAATGAACTCAAGAGTTGGCAATGCACATTTGTCAGTATCACGTGTTGCCATAAAATGATTTATGCCTAACCTAAAAACTTGTATACCCATAACAGTGTAAGAAACCCAATCACAAATGAAGTCAATCATCACCTATAAAAGTGTAACAGACCAAATCATAAATCAAGTCAATCATCAGAACACAATGCATACTTACAATTCTGACCAAAAAAATTGTGTTACCAAAAACACTCTAAACTAAATGTTTTTTTTTGTTGGTAGATCTGGTGGCAAGATCATCATTTTACATTGTCAGGTACTGAAAAGAACACACCTTCAATATTAGTTTGAGAAGGATATAGTTCTAATCAAAAGAACGGGTCCACAAAATTAATGATACTTTCTTTATACAATCCTTACACATAAAGGGCACTGTACTTTTTTCATGGTAGTTTATCCTCAACAATCTCTGCCCATCAAAATGAATTGAATGCCTAAAACATCAAAAAAGGGTTGTCCTACATCAAAGTATTCAGAGTACTGATTGCCTGAATGATTCAAGTATTACAAGGCAAATTAGATGAACTTACGTCAGTTACTGATGACAATAAGCATACAAGTATTACAACAGGACCAAATAGATGAACATGTCAGTTACTGATGACCTGAAGCATACAAGTATTACAACAGGACCAGATTGATGAACATGTCCAGTACTGATGGCTTAAAGTATTCAAGTATTACAACAGGGCCAACAGGTCTGATGCTGATAACCATGTTCCTTTTCTTATGATCACAGGCAAAATACACTTAGGACTCTTTATAATACTGATTTCAGGAAGTGATAAGCTGATCACTGAGTGATCTGAGATCTTAAAACTACATTATACAGTTGATAACTCCATACTGCTAACTTATGGGTTGGTTTTTTCCCATCCCCAAGTCTTACTTTAGCCAGATATGGTTGTAACTGACCCATAACCATACCAGAACTTAATGATGATGATATGGTAATGTTTTAAACATAATAATAATAATACTAATAATAATTCTTTATTTATAATAATAATAATTATTTATTTAATGAGTGTAACTCAATAAGAACACAAACATCTCTAATCTCCCTAGTGGCTCTCAACTACTTTCTAACAAACTTTATACATATATCTTACAATCAAAATGAATAAAAGTCACACGATTTAAGATAGTAAGATAACAACAATTAAATTACATGTATCCACATTATTATGAACAAATCAATCAGAGTTACAGAAAAACTTGATCAGCATGCATAAAGACAAAACAGTTGGAGAAAAAATAGGAATTTACAAAAGTATAACGATGTTCAAAAATCAAACAAAGTCATTTATACCAGAGTATAATGATATTCAAAAATCAAGTCAATTTTTAGATATTTATAAGTTGCTTCAACAGATCTTAGCTGAACTAACTGATGTGAGCAAAGTATTCCACATGCTTGTTCCAGAATATTTCAAACTACTGCATGTCTGAAATTTTTTGTATCGAGTTTTGGAAATGTCAAGTGGCCATGCGAGGCTGACTGTCAAGTCTAAAGTGCATAACTTTCATCAAATAACTGTCTCATGCATGCTGGCAGGTTACAATTTATAGATAGGAATGTTTATTTTGTCATTTCTGCTCATGGATAACACTAGATGGTGTGTCAAAAGGGGCATTCAGAATTAAGGACGCTGTTCTCTATCCATCATGTTTATCCTTCCTAACTGATTCTTGAGGCAGTTTCCTCAAAATAGCAAACAATAACCAATTACTGGAAAACTGTAGTCACAGTACACATACTATAATATTTCAATTTGTGTGAGCAGGTATTTCTTAATTATACTTAGCAAAATTATTTAACTTGTTAGAGTCCTACAGACATACCATGCTTATCCTAATTTAAAACAGTTTTAGCTAACACTCATAAAAGTTTTCTTCCTTAATGTTTTCATTTATTGCCAAATTTACAAGTATTTTTCAGGGAATGCTTCTTAGATGATGCTATAACCATACATTTTGTTTTGTTTCATTCTAATTTGTTCTGACTACATATCAATATGACTTATACCAGTGTCTAGCATAGCTTCTACAGTAACTACATCATGAACTGAAGCAGGCAGAGTAGCATCAGCTGTTAAGTCTGTGTTTGTGTGCTCTGTTCACAGAGGATGATCATTGATGATGATAACAAAAGCACCATGTTTAATTTCTACAGAGTTAGATTGTACATTTCCAATAATAACTATCTGCATCCTGTCACAAAGACAGGATGAGAACCATTTTATTTTATTAATATCAATCTGCTGCATTAATATCATAAATGTTATTTTCCCCTTGTCTACTTCCAGCAGCTAAAGTATGTGGGTTTAGTTAAAGCTGTTTGGCATAAATGATCCTGAGAAAACCTGACTGATCTTTGTGAAAGAGTGAGAATGTATTTAAAATAATCATACATATGCTTAGCAATCAGTTTCTCAAAATTTAAGGTAATGCAGAGAGAACAAATGGGTTTGTAGTTTTTTTTGGTCTTTTCTAGAACATTAATGTTACTTTTGCTTCTTTTTAGTAATCTGGAATAAGACCAGAATGAATATTCTTACCAGTGAGGTAAGCTATAGATCCAAATATCATAGGTATAGCATTCTGGCTTATAAAAAGACCAATTTCATCAAGCCCAGTGGATGTTCTACCATTTCGTGTCATAAGGGGTACAGAATACAATAACTAGTGTGAATTCAAAAGAAGGATCTGTTGGAACTCAGCTATTACATAATTGACGAGTTTTTTCATGATCGGTCTCAGTGTTCAACCTGACATAATTATTTGTTATGTTTGTAAAATAACTGTTTAAGATGTGTGTGTTTTTATTGTAGTTGCATCTCCATTGTACCCTAATTAGTTCAGGGAAGGCAAATTCTCTAAGACACTGCCATGGCATGCCTGTATTTGTAGTGCTTCAACAGCTTCATTACACAGTTCTTTGTGTTAGGTATTAGGATGCTAGATATGTTTAACATTTTTAAAAAGTTTTTCCAGTCAATAATTTTGTGAAACTTAACTCTTTGGTATATTGTTTCTTCTTATCTCTTTGGTCATTTATATAGGTTTAAGCACATATTAAACATATTTGGTTTTACAAGAAACGTGTTTGTTTAATACAAAGACAAAATGTTTGTAACATGCATCTAAACTTGTGTTAACATCTGGAATATTTACAATATCATTAACAGACATCATTAAAAGAATAAACTAAATAAAAACTGATGGAAATTCATATTTTGAAGAAGAAAATAAAAACTAGCATAAAACATTCTGACATTTTGGGAGCCAATGTTAATGTTGTAAATACACAAAAAATACCTTCCTTAAAAAAAATACCCTTCTATCCTCTAATGTGTGTTGGTCCAGTTAAAATACACAGCAGTGAAGTCATGTAAATGTAACTGAAAGTAGCACTAAATTTAAATTAAACTGATTCCTGGGTGCATTGATACCTCTATACAGCTTGTGTGCAAATATTGGATGATTTGGTGATTCTAAGTTGAAGGTTATTTATTTGTAGACTGAGAAACATTCAAAATTTTGGTGTTTTTATATGATTTTAGTATCAATTCTCATGACTTTTCATACATACATGAATTAAATATAGAACTGAGTAATCAGACCACAATATATAAGCAATAGGAATGTGTTTCAAATCATAATAAATCTGGTACAATAAAAACAAATTCTTTCAAGAATAAAAAGTAAAGTAGACAATATGGGAGTAGAAAAATTGGTACAGTAGATGATGAATTCAGACAGGACGGCTTGGGAGTAGACAATCTGGGAGTATATAAAATCTTACATTCCCTTACATCAGTATATGCCAGTTTTTGCCAGTAAAATTTGTCCTTGTACTGGAAAAAAATGAGCATGTTGGTATCTGAGTACTGACTAAATAATAAGTGTGTTCTAAGTCTTGAAAGTTAGCTGTTTCAACATCAAAGTCTGTCAGAAACCGACATATTCTTTTCATGCAACTGTATTGTTCATATTTCTACTGACTTTGGTCCACAACTGACAACAAGAGCACAGCACCAGAAGAAAAGTCGGCTTATCTCATTGATGGATTCAGGTGGTGTAAGGGTATATACATGTTTAATTATGCCTTCCTAATCTTTTAAAATGACAATTTGCAGTCAAGGCTGATTCCCATGGTTATCAAATTACAGAAACAAAAATATTGGATTCCTGCCTCAGTGAAACAAAGAGGGAGTCTAAAAGCCATTATCATTATCTGTGGTAGCTGTCAAAACAATGCTTGAAGCCATCAAAGAGATAAACCAACTCTCCTTCTGGTGCTGTTGTGTGTGACAAAATGATGGTGCATGAAGTAATACAAATTAAAGCACCCAAATTTCTGTATTAATCTAAGCTTTTATTTATCTTTGTTCAAAACAATTTAATAACCACATGTTTGTTTTCTGAGGGAACTTCTTGGTTTGAACTTTGCTGCTTTCTATTTAAGGATGATTGTAAGTTGAGTGATCTTACAAAGCCATGCTGAAGTTGAAGGCTTTCCTCAAACCAAGTCACTAAAATTAATCATTTTATGTGGTGCAAGTTAACACCTTAACTATTTTTTTTCATAAGTGAACCTTGAATCAAAATTGTTAATTGTGTGTGGATTAAGCTGGTGATTGACAATGACAACAGTGGAATGGGTTTAGGTAGTCAGAGTTACTTCTGACCATTTCCACCTGATTTTATATATTTTGACATTTATGTTGGGATGTTGTGTTTGAGCCACTTGGCTATCGAAACATTGGAATTCACCACCTCCTGGAGAAATCCTGATTCGTGAAGTACAGAGCACATGTCCGTGATGTTTCTGTTGCTATCACACGACTAGTGTGATGGTATGCGCTCTTTGCTTGATGAATATGGTTTTCTCTAGATTGCTGCAACAGCAACAGGATTCTGGTAGTTGTTCTCAGAATAAATATGTTGAGATGTAAGTACGCTCTAGTTCTTTTTACAAACATTGTGACTTTTATTTAATACATAATTTATAAAAAGCACAAAATGTTGTAAGAAAAAATATCTGATTACCTTTGATGGGACTTTAATGTTTCTATATTTGTTTTTAAGTGCTACAAAGTCCTGTTAATTTATGCAAAGAGATGTAACCACTCTTATGTCCAATAATTCCTTTTAAGGATTAGTTTTTGAGTTATGTCATTCAGTTAGCATGACCTACCTTCCAAGACAAAAAGGCCAATGCAGTTAAATATTAAAGTGTCTAGAAATACAAATTATTCTTAAAGTCTTCTTTTCAAACAAAAATTGGTCTATAGGTAAGGAACACAGGAGGTTTGAAGAAACTAAGACAACAACAAACTAAATTTACAGTGCAGAAACCACTGATGGTGAATAGATGGAAAAACACATGACACTGCTACTGCTATATTACACCCACCCCACCCCACCCTTTGGTCTTGGGGACAAAAAGAAAAAAGTAACAATTTGATTCAATGGACTGAAAGGATAATAATTTCACAATGAATGTACTGAAATAATGACAAGCCATAAGGAATTCACTGCATCATGCTGCTGGCTTTACACCCTTAGGTTTGGTCTTGATATGATTCCAAAAATGGAGACATTATTTCCACAAGACTGTATAAAGGATCTAGTAAAGGGTTTACTGATTCTAATATTCAAACATGTATTTCCATCCCACTTTTGTCAAGGTAACCTAATTACACATAATTAGTGTACTTACTGTGGTTTAGCTTCTCTTCCATCCGGGTGAAACAGTGTGACCACTGCAATAATACACCCATGTGTAACTGAAAATAGAAAAACTTTGGAAATATAAAAGTATGTCTACAACAAATCTGACACCTCCATTCATCTGATCCTGACCTGATATCTTCTGGTCTTAACATATTTTGATTTTTCCATATTATCAGCATACTAAATCAGATCATTTCATTTTTGACCACTGCAAAAATTTCAACCAAGAGTTAATGTTAGATATTTCAAATTTCAGGAGGATCTTGCAAGATCTGAAATAAAATGTAAATGTTTTTATTGTTGTATAAAATTCCAGGATAATAACAAACAGTGAAGCAAAATTTGATGGCACAACCAATGCCATATTTCGTGGCTTGTTTTAATGTGTCCAGTGTCTCATATCTGAACAGTGTACAATAACAAAAAAGGTTACTGATTAAAACGGCCACATGAGACAAAGATCCATAGCGTAAGAGGGTACAAATCTGTAGCCATGTTTTAATACTGCACCAAAATGAAGCTGATGCAGAACACATGTAAAACTGAACACTGAATCTTAGCACTGATGATACCACCAAAAATGCCAACATCTACCAATGTGAAATAGGAATGTGAGCATAAAAACCATTTTGAAAATCTGAACCTAAAAATACCATATATATTTTTGCTTATAAGTCGAAGCAAACTGCAAACAACAAAGATCCTGATCTGCCGTAGCATAATGCGCCTGCAAATCTGGGTCTCTTTTGTTTGTTCTACTGATTACTCCTAACAAAATGCACAGACCCAAATCTGCCTGCACATTACATGATGGAAGATCGGGTTTGTGCAGTTTGCAGTTGGACTTGACTTATAAGCAAGTATATATGATAGAAATACTACAAGTCCAAATCCTACAAATTAATTTAAGACTTCAAAAATACTAATTGTAGGTGAGTTCTAGTTGAAACATGCTTCCTACAGTCTTATTTGCTGCCACGTACCATCGAGAAATGATTGCAAACGGTATTGTACTCTTCAGATGCTGATACCTCACATATTCTGTTTTGAATTTTTAAGGCTTAAGTTTTTTCATTGCAGTTGCCTTTAACAGTTGCCTTTCATTTCAAGACCTTTCCCTAACTATCTCAGGTGAATTAGTGCAATAAGCTGATATGAATTTTGATTGGTCAATATTCAATTACTGTTGAGATACAAGCCTTTCGGTACATTTTCATAAATGAATTACAATAAGGTTTGTCTTATTTTGCTTACATAAAATTTTATGTCAAAAGAAAATCCAAATATGACTGATAAAAGTGACTGTGATGGTGCAATGTTAGGCTTAAAATAAAACTGGTTCTACTGTTACGTGACAAGGGCTCATACTCAGTAACAAAGAAACGAGTGAAAGCCAACAAGCTTTGTATATTTTAACAAAATAATTTATTTCCCTAGAAAACAATGTAAAAATTGGTAAATAGGACTTACAGTTTGTGAATATAATCCAAAATTTAATCCTAAGAATGAAAAACACAAGTCCTATCACTAAATAGTTCTATTAGAATCCAAGTTCGAATCTCGACGACATACAAATATGGAAGGTGATGACGTCAGATGTGGTCCAATGTACGAATATCAACAATTCCTCAACTGAATCAGTTTTTATTTCCGAATAATTCCAGAATAAATTTCCATGAATATCTTTCAGAACTTTTTATAAGAAAGTCAACTTGTTGAGTTTCCAGGAGAATAAATGATTAAATCCAAAAATCAGATGAAAAACAAACAATCTGGCAACAAACAAAAATAACACCTTGTTCCTTCAAGATGTTAAAACGACTCTTCCAGAAGAATATTAAGAATGCATATTTAAACCCCAAAAACATCATTTCAAGTCTCGCAAGATGGGTCATGTGGTCTCTTACTACAAGAAATCCATCACGTATGCCAGTGTAACCCCACTTAAAAACCAATCATAAATAAACGCTGCTTACACATGGTGATCACGCAAGGAAAGTATGGCCCTGATACTGACCAATCATTTTAACTGCCTGTTTACGTTCTTGCCAGCCCAAGACGAACTAGGTTAACTAAAAATAATTCTCACGTAACACTTTTATGTCTTAAATAAATAAAATTTAGTAAAAGAAAATATCTAATTACTGAAAAAGAATCTTGAATCCTTTCAATAATCATTACAATAAAATGTAATGAAACAAAAATAAAATAAAAAGAATTTTAAAACTAACACACAAGCAATTTAATTACATATAAGTAACACTTCCCCCCATAAAGAAAAAAAGAAAGATTTATATAATAAAGCTTTCTTTTTTACCATATGTAAATTATACATGCGGTAAACAAAATTACATAAGAATTCTTATAAATTATATAAAGTGTATATGAAATAATATTTCTATACACGGGGAAAGTGCATCTGCAATCAAATTGTCTTTTCCTTTGATGTGCCTGATGTTGAGATTATACTCTTGCAAAAACAAACTCCACCTTAATAATCTTTTATTTTTATTTTTCATCTTGTCGATGAAAGTAAGGGGGTTGTGATCACTATACACAACAACCGGAGAAGGAGCCGAGCTAATGTAAACCTCAAAATGTTGTAATGCCAAAATTAAAGCCAAACATTCCTTCTTGACTGTTGAGTAATTTCTTTGGTGCTTATTTAATTTCTTAGAGAAATAGCACACTGGGTGATTAATACCATTTCTGTCTTCTTGAATCAATACTGCTCCAACCCCAACATCACTTGCATCCACACACAATTTAAAAGACTGATTGAAATTTGGAGCTGTTAGAACCGGCGCACTTTTGAGTATGGCTTTTAACCTATCGAATGCTTCCTGACATTTTTCGGTCCAGAGAAACTTGTTTCTCTTACTTAACAAATTGTCAGAGGTTCAGCAATATTGGAAAAATTGGAACAAAACTTTCGACAGTATCCGGCCATTCCCAAAAATTGCTTTTTACTGCCAGGCACAGGAAAATCAGAGATAGCCTTCACCTTAGCATCAATAGGTTTAACTTGACCATGTCCCACAATATGTCCTAGAAAAGTTACGCAAGCAGGGCAGAACTCACTTTTAGATAAATTGATTGTCAAATTAGCATCAGTGAGTCTTTCAAAGAATTTCCGAATCGTGGCTAGATGTCCTTTCCAGGTGTAGTTGTAGATGATGACATCATCAATATAAGCATCACAATTATCTAGACCGGAAGTAATCATATTCATCAAGTGTTGAAACGTACTTGGAGAACCCTTCATCCCAAATGGCATTACTTTATATTGATAGAGTCCATCTGGAGTCACAAACGCCGAAATTTCTTTCGCTCTTTCCATAAGTGGAATTTGCCAAAATCCTTTCAGAAGGTCAAATTTGGTGACGTACTTGGCATTTCCAATTTTATCAATGCAATCATCGATCCTTGGTAACGGAAATGAATCTGTTTTTGTCACGCTGTTCACCTTCCTATAACCAGTACACATACGGAAAGTTTTATCCAGTTTCGGAACAAGTATGCATGGTGAACTCCAATCACTTTTACTGGGCTCTATGAAATCGTTCTTCAACAAATACTGAATTTCCTTTTTCAAGTACTCCTGTTTGAGAGGGTTCATCCTGTATGGGTGTTGTTTCACAGGTTTTGAATCTACAATTTCAGCGTCATGAAAAATTTTGTTTGTCCTTGTAGGAATTTCCGGAAACAAGTGCTCATATTTGAATAATAACTGTTTAAGTTCATTTCTTTCTTGTTGTTGCAAATATAAAAGTTTCTGGTCTAGATCTTTCATAATTTCCGAATTCCGAAGATTTGTTGCTCCAAGATCAACGGTGTCCAATTGAATTTCTTCACTTAAATCCTCAGTTGGTGGGACAGGTACAACTAAATTAATTGTATGATTTGCTTGGCTATCTCTTTCAATATACTAGTACTCCATTAATTTATTTAGACCAGAGTACTATTATTATAATTTAACTCATTCATTTTCTTCTTTACTTTGTAAGGGCCATAAAATCTAAATTGAAGAAAATTTTGAAGAATGAGCAAGAGAGAATGAACTCTATTACAAGACTCAAATATTCTCTCAAGTAAAGTTTTGTGAAACCATAGTTTCACTTTTGACTTGAATTGCAGAGCGCCAAATTGAAGCATAACATGCTGGAAAAGTCCAGACATGAAATTTGACCTTTGACCTGATTGGACAGATTTGGGAAGGCCAAATTGAGTAAAAAGCTTTATCAAAGCTTTTACTATAATATTCTTCAAAGGAATTACCTCTGGGAATTTTGTTGACGCACACATAATGGTCAACAAATATTGGTTGCCTGACTTGGTCTTAGGTAAGGGACCAACATAGTCTACCATTATTCTGCTAAATGGTTCGTCAAATGCAGGAATAGGTTGCAGATGAGCCTTAAGTATCTTCTCATTGGGTTTTCCAACCATTTGACAAGTATGACAAGATCTACAAAATTTACAAACATCACTTTTGATTTTCGGCCAGTAAAAGTGAGTCAAGATCTTGTTATAAGTTTTGTTTATCCCTAAATGACCAGCCAGAGGAGTTTCATGGGCCAAACTAAGTATTTCCTGTCTGTAAGATTTTGGAACTACAATCTGATAGTTCACTGACCACTCGTCATTAGCAGGTACCTCAGGAAGTCTCCATTTTCTCATAAGAATTCCATTTTTTATGAAATAACAGACAGGTACTTCAGTTGCTTCAGTTTCACTAATGGCCCTCTGAAACAAACAGGAGATCTCAGGATTTTTTTCCTGTTCGACGACAAGTGAGTGTCGTTTATCACCCTGATCAGATTAAAGAGAATGAGTATTTAAAAGAGAATCACTGTGATCAACACCTTTTGATTGATCCAAATTAGAAGTGAAAGTGACCTCATCAAAAGCCTGACCAATACATGTGTCAGCTAAAGTAATATTTTCCTTATCAAAATCATTCTCAAGAGCTTTCTTTGACATAGCTCTGGTAACTGCACAAGCTGGATATAACTCAGGGTATTCTTTTTCAATTGGATCAAGTTTCTGATCCAAAGAAGGCTTGTCAGTTACATGTGGTTTAACCACAACCTTGTCTCCAGCTAGGTTGTTGCCTAACAACAAATGAATGCCCTCAACGGGTAGGTTAGATACTATACCGACTGTCACAGGTCCTGAAACTAAGTCTGATGACAAATTAACAGAATGGAGAGGAACATTAACAAAGCCGCACTCTACTCCCTGAATGAGAACACTCTCATTAGAACAGGACTTCTCAGAAGAAGGCAAAATACCTGACACTAAAAGACTCTGAGAAGCTCCTGTATCCCTTCAAATTTTAATAGAGACAGGATTGGCCGAATCACCCAAGAGTGATATAGAACCCTTCGACATGAATGGTTCATAATTCTCCATAATAAAATCAGACTGGGGTTTATTAGACCCAACAAATGTATTGCTTTCAATACATGACCGTGACCTTGACCTCTTAGAAACAAGAGCATTTGGGATAGGTCTATCTTGATTCTGATGCCTATATTTCAACTTGAAGCAATCAGAAATGACGTGTCCTTTTTTCTTGCAATAGGTACATGTAGGCAGAGACAAGGATTTTGAATCAAGTTTATCAGAAGCTTGAATTTTAGAAGCTGTGCCAGACTGAATTTTAGGAGGAGTCATATTAGGCTGAAATACCTTTCTACCAGTAGACTGCTGAGTGAATGTTGTGCTTACAACAGGAACTTTACGAGTTAAGGAGTACTTATCAGCAGCAAGAGCAGCATTTTCCAAGGTTTCAATCTCGTGCTCTTCAAGATGATTCTTAATGTCACTAGGGACACAGTTCTTAAAACTCTTCAAGTAACACAAGTTGTTTGATATTTTCATAATCATGTTCAACTTTTTGGGCTAAGCACCATCTCTCGAATAACTTCTTTTTCTCTAGCAAATTCGACATAAGTCTGTCCAGCCTCCTTTTATAGTTCCTGAATTTTTGCCGATAAGCCTCAGGGACTAACGCATAACCCCTTAAGATGCACTCCTTAACCAAATCATAATCAGAACTCTGTTGTACTGACATTGAATGGTAAATATCACTAGCTTTACCAACTACAGTCCTACCCGTTTATGTCGACATCCTCGGGCCCGAGGAAATATTGTCGACATAAGCGGATGTCGAGATAAGTGTTGGGGGGGGTGTACTGAAAAAAAGATACAAGTTAAATTCGTCAGTAAGGGGTGACCTGTCGTCATTGAGTAGCATTTACACTTTGAGAAACCAAACAATGCAAATTTTGATTACATGAAGACAAAACCAGTGTCAAATACACTTGTATATTGACAAATTACATTTTGGTTACCTTTGTGTAATAAAATCCACAATAAAATATTGCATCAGTCACATCCTGATATGAAAAACATTCACTACGATTATTCAATGTCGGCATAAGCACATGGTTGCATAGTTGTTATTTACACGCTTGGGGTACATGTACTTAAATTAGCCTAGATTTTGGTCAGTCAATTCCCATCTTACTGAGGCTACCAAGGGGATGGGGCTATTCACAGGGAAATGAAAACCTGTCAACAAGTTGGTTTAAACAGTACGTGTATTTAGTTATAGAAGTCATCGTGAAAAGTAAATAAAAGCGAACAAGAGATATGCGGCTGATATGATTAATGAAGGCATAATATTGTATTCATTGACACATGCTAATGAGGTATTAAATGAAAATGATTCTTATAATACAATATTGTAACAATGTCTGCTCAATACATTTAAAATTTTTCACAGACATCTTTGCGAGATGTCCCACCCTCACCTTCCTTAACAGTCAGATATTTAGTTTCCAGAGACTGTAAATTTAATCTGCGTTTACACTGCCGTTGGTAGCCATCGTAAATATAAATAAAGTTAAAAAGGAAACTTTCACAGCGCAATAAACTTGTTTTAATCACCGATCACTTTGGAAAATGCAAGAATCAGATCAGATTTCATTGCTTTTATTTAAGTCGCTGCGAGAGGCCAACTTTATAGGACCAAACAAAAGCCTGTTGTTTTTTTTATCCGACCGTGACATTAAAGCCTGCCGGCAAGATCAACTAATTGTTGAGTAAAGTACAGGTCGGAACTGGCCGCTTGCCGACATAAATGATTAGGCGAGAAAATTAAAGCTTGGCGGCAAGATCAACTCATTGTTGAGCAAAGTTTGGGTCGGAATTGGCAGCTGGTCGACATAAATGATAAGGCGGTAAAATTAAAGCCTGGTGGCAAGATCAACTAATTATTGAAAAAAGAATGGGTCGGAACTGGCAGCTTGTCGACATAAATGATTAGAAAACAAAGGATTTGTTTAAGCTGGGACCAAGGGCTTCTGTCGACATGTACGTTTATTTTTTTATCTTGACGTCGACATAAGCATGACAATTTTGGTAGTAATAGTAGACCAAGAGACCGGGACTTTGTTTTTTTGTCGAAATAGGCGGCTTGTCAACATAAGTGATGTCGACATAAGTGGGTAGGACTGTAGTACACATTGTAGTAGCTGAGTCCAATACTCCCTTGGCCATTTCAAATTTTCCGCAACTTTTTCAAAATGAGGAAAATATTTGTCTACTTCTTTTTCTCTAAAAGGGGGAACTATCCTAATATTTTTTGTAATGTCAAAACTTGAATCTGTATGTGCAGTGGAATCGTGCTTGCCACATGCCAGCTCAAATTCTTTCATTCTGAGTTGAAATTCCCTTTCATCCTTGTAATTGTTTATCTTTCTCCCTCTCCTGTCTCTCTCTCTCTTTTTCCTTTTCTTCAAACTGCATTTGCAATTGCTTCTCTTCAAATTGCAACTGCATTTGTTTCTCTTTTTCTTCTTTCTGAAACTCGAGCTTCCTTAACTCTACTTCCATTTTGTATTTCATTTTTAATTCGATTACTTTAATGTCAGTGTCTGTCATAGACTTACTGACTGATGCCAAAACACTTTTATCAAAAATACCTTTCCCCACCAAATACTGGATCAAAATATTTTTAATTTCTTGTTTCGTTAAGGAAGATTTTGCCTCAGAAAGATCGTACTTTCTGGCAAGTTCAAGCAACTCATCTTTTTTCAGACTATCCAACTGCTCCCGAGTTGGATTAGAAAGATAAGTTTCCACTTTTGATGACATCGTGAATAAAAGCCTGTTGTTTTCACTTAAGATTTCAAATAAAAATGTAAAATAGTACTTGGGATTTAGAAACTAGGGGAATCTAAATTTCAAAAAACAATTTTCTGAAATATTTAACCAAAATTCTCCTATCCCAAGGACGAGTGACCCAATTTTCTTTGTTACGTGACAAGGGCTCGTACTCAGTAACAAAGAAACGAGTGAAAGCCAACAAGCTTTGTATATTTTAACAAAATAATTTATTTCCCTAGAAAACAATGTAAAAATTGGTAAATAGGACTTACGGTTTGTGAATATAATCAAAAATTTAATCCTAAGAATGAAAAACACAAGTCCTATCACTAAATAGTTCTATTAGAATCCAAGTTCGAATCTCGACGACATACAAATATGGAAGGTGATGACGTCAGATGTGGTCCAATGTACGAATATCAACAATTCCTCAACTGAATCACAGTTTTTATTTCCGAATAATTCCAGAATAAATTTCCATGAATATCTTTCAGAACTTTTTATAAGAAAGTCAACTTGTTGAGTTTCCAGGAGAATAAATTATTAAATCCAAAAATCTGATGAAAAACAAACAATCTGGCAACAAACAAAAATAACACCTTGTTCCTTCAAGATGTTAAAACGACTCTCCCAGAAGAATATTAAGAATGCGTATTTAAACCCCAAAAACATCATTTCAAGTCTCGCGAGATGGGTCATGTGGTCTCTTACTACAAGAAATCCATCACGTATGCCAGTGTAACCCCACTTAAAAACCAATCATAAATAAACATTGCTTACACATGGTGATCACGCAAGGAAAGTATGGCCCTGATACTGACCAATCATTTTAACTGCCTGTTTACGTTCTTGCCAGCCCAAGACGAACTAGGTTAACTAAAAATAATTCTCATGTAACACTTTTATGTCTTAAATAAATAACATTTAGTAAAAGAAAATATCTAATTACTGAAAAAGAATCTTGAATCCTTTCAATAATCATTACAATAAAATGTAATGAAACAAAAATAAAATAAAAAGAATTTTAAAACTAACACACAAGCAATTTAATTACATATAAGTAACACTACCATTATCAGAATGGTTAACATCGTTTTACCCTCACTGCCATTGCTGAAATAAAATATCTCTGTCCTGCATTTCACCAGTGAGATAAAAACTGAAACATGCTTACACAAATGGAATAGAGATGAAAAATAGCTGCTCTTTCTCTGCTTACTTTTCTCTCCTCGGCGATTATTCTCCATGACATTGACTCCAAATTGGATAATGTCTTCAGAGTAGATGGCATGAGGCTGACTCTCCTCCCCTCCCTTACATAGGCGGTTGTCATTGACAAAGGTACCATTGCTGCTCTTTGTATCCTGGATGTAAAACTGAAATAAAAACAAAAGTGTCTTGGGATTAGGATCTTCAATGAGCATGCAGCTGTCTTTTCTTGTAAATAAACTTAAAAATGAAGATTAATGGCACAGTCAAAATAAAATGTGTGCCAGAAAAACTCCAAATGTATCATAATTTCTTTAAGTAACATGCTAATTTGTCTGTAATAATTACCATGGTAGATTCAGTGTCACAATTTACAAATATTACATGATGACTGACACATGCTGCACCACTATGCACCACAGACTTTCAAACCCCCTAATATATCCAAATACGCTCAAAATATATCTCCTGGGGGTGTATGTATCTCCAGGTACAAAAGTGAGTGAGAATTCTGCATACCTTTGCAACTGTAGCTTATTAAAAGTTAGGCAAGTAATTTCTAAAAAATTTAACTGAATAATGGATAATGATTTTGACATGTCAACGGATAATATTTGCAGTTGCATCAATGGATAAATGAC
The DNA here is from genome assembly GCA_016617855.1 of Megalonaias nervosa. NCBI lineage: Eukaryota > Metazoa > Mollusca > Bivalvia > Unionida > Unionidae > Megalonaias > Megalonaias nervosa. The sequence continues at coordinate 178,119 of JAECUM010035558.1, forward strand.
GGGAAGATTTTGACTGGTCAGAACACAATCATCTGTATGAACTGTACGGAGAACTGCTTTATAATAACTTCTATAAATAGAGTCACATGCAAAGTAACTAAAGTAAACAATGAACTGGAAGGTATACCTACTCCATACCTTTAAAATGAAATAAAAATGGTGGTTTATATTTTATTTAAAAAATTGAATAAATTGATCTGACAGAATCAAATAACACAGCTTTGCTGTTTTTCTGAATACAAATAATTCTTTCTTTGACTAGATTTGAAAAAGAAAAGCTATGAAACTCAAAACCTACCAAGAACATTGAGGCTACAGCACTTTCACTGCAGCTTGTCACAAATGAATTTAAAACTATAGGTAAATGATTATGGGGATTGGGAGAAAGGGGGTTCAAAGACTAACATCATAACAAATGGATTCAGAGTCCTACAATGTAAGACGCTGACCTTCATAGTTACAATGTGGGGTGGGTGGGAGATCTGCTACACCCCGCATCATAACTGTTGGTGTCGATGTCTTGCACTGTTTGACTACTGGACCCCCATCACTATAACCATTTACTGATAGTCTTAATTTCATTTGTAAGTAGCCCCTCTAGGTAACCTAAACTGTTAATCAACATGAAAATAGATTTAAAGACGTGTAAAATGGTTTCTCATGTGTCTGGACAATAACGATTCACAAGTCTCAATGAACCCACGATAGCATCAAATCCAAGAGTCAGTCGTATGTTGAACAAAACAACACATCCTTTGCAATGAATATTGAACTTCTACTCAGAAAACATTAGCCAATTTAGATAAAAGATTAAGACCATGCTGTGGAATGTTCAAAGCCTTTGATTGCCTACCATTGGTAGAATTTTTTGTTTCATATTGACATAGCTATTATGCTGCAGATGGAGAATTCCCTGTTCTATAAATAGCTACGTAGCAGATGCCTCAATAAGAATTTATAAGCTTAAACGGGTTCTAAACTGATAGGAAATAACTGAAAAAACAACAATAAAATAACAATAAAAAAAATATAATAAAATTATACATAATAGCAATTATTAGAGTTTAACGTTTTTTTCTGAGTTTATCATGGTATAAACTGTCAGTTGCCGACTCACACATCTTACATAACACCCTTCAGGTGTTATTTGCTGTATGATTCGGCAACTGACGGTTTATACCATGATAAACTCAGAAAAAAAAACATTAACCTCTCAAATGTCAGTGTCCATTTCTTATATGAAGTACTTATAGCTCATCAAAAATTAAAAACAAAAATCTAGTAGTCTGACCAAAAAGACTGCAATCTACCTGAATACACCTGTAAAAAATTCCAATTAACAAATATACTCACAAGATGAGTAAAAGCTGCAAACTTGACAGACCCAGATCTGCCACTGCATAATGCGCTGGCAGGTCTGGTTCTTTGCAGTTTGTGAGGAGTACCAGTAAATAAAGAACAAACAACTTAGAACCTACTCTGCAGGTTATGGCAAATAGCATAGGATTACATGATCTTGGTTAGGTTTTTATTGACATCATTTAATCACTCACAAAGTAAATAAAATCTGATGGACTAGCTTCTTCACTGTGACAGATTACATAGCTCCGTCTTGATAGCGAATTGTAGACTCTTTATATAGTAATAAATATAGGGCAGAGTGAAAGAGTGGGTCATGCCAGTGATCTAAGGTTTTGTTCTGGTCAATTTTTAAATTAAAAAAAAATGGTTGTTGCTGTTTAAGGTTATTCCATGTTTTAATCCACATAAAGCTTGCATATGGCATTTTTGTAATAGCATTTGTTCTTGCTTTCTATGCATCTGAATCTTTCAAAAGCAAAATTGTGTCCATTTTTAGTGAGATCCCTTGCTCGACATAATGATCCTGACCTTTAATAACAGCTGGTGGAACAATGCCAAAACAAAATGCAATGCTTTCAGAAGAGTGGCGTGAAAAGCCTGCGATATACTTTCTCTGGCAAATAGGATGAGTACTGGAGTGCGGGAAGGTCTGTGCCATGACACTGTTGTAATTTCTAATGGACAACTTTAATCTGGGGGTTGCAAAGTTTCATCGGAAATCACAGGGGTGGATGGTTGGGGGGGGGTTGTTGTTTTTATTATTACAGAGAAAGGCACTGGTATAGATAAAGTGTCACATAAATGACATGGAAACAAGGAAACAAATGTAGTCATCAGAATTTAATGATGTGTAAAAAAATTCGAGATTAGTATCACATGACTTTATATCCAATTAGATTGTAGAAAACTCAATCAATTCATAAAAATTGGAATTATTGCATACAAAAACCAATTCCAATCTTGCTAAGGGTCACAGTTATCAAGACATTTTAATCCTTAAAAAGCTACCTACCAGTAAAGTCTGATGAATTTTTTTCAGCAGAACTACAATTATGCAAAAATCTTATTTTCTTGTGTCAGCTTGCAGAAAGTGACTTAATATTTGAACCTTTGATGTAAACTTAACAGGATTTCCTATATCATCAGGGCCAACAACATATCAACAAGTTTTGGTGATTTTACATAATCTTTCACTATACAGTCTCTTAGTACACTGCTGTCCGTAACTGGTCCCACTAACTGGCCTATCTGCACACAGCTGTTCCTCATTTAAGAAGGGTATAGTCATGGACCTCATTGCATACTGGAAAAATTCTGTTTTATCATGCTACATTATTTATTTCACTTTTAATTTAATTATTGGCTCATGAGAACCATTACAATGTGATATTACATCATTAAATATACTATTTTCTGTTTTAATGCATGTTCTGGGCACAAACTTCTTGAAATATCCAAACCAAAAGTTTTCCTCGCTTGTAACAAAGTGACTTTAATAACTTATTGCTGGCAAACTATTTTACTTTCTCAGATTGTAATGACACTGATCTCAGACCCCAGACCCAGTAACTCTGACCATGACCTTCAGACCCCTTTTCCACAAGCAATAGACTTTCTTATACCTGCAATATCATGATGTACATGTTATCATGCAAAAAAAAGACATTTTTGACAATCACTATATATGTCCGAAGCATGGAGTCAATTAATACAAGTGTGTTTCATTTCTAAGGCAAATGTCAAAATATAACTGATTTAGGACAAGATCAGCCATCTGCAAAATAAGCAAACCCCAGCAAAACTACATTTCAGAACACCTGGAGAGAGTCTGACTTTGCAAAACAAGGTAGCAAGGGTAAAATATTTTTATTTTTTGCACACACCACAAACACCATTATCAACAGTAGTCATTGTGGAATGTACTAAACAGCAATACCACTCAGCATATTTGCCACTCCCTCACAGCCATGCACATGCAAAAGATCATTTTCTATTTCGAGAAAAACTCCACTCAAGAAGATCTTTGGAGACAAATTACATTTTTATTACCTTCACCACCACCCCACAAACTGTTGACAGCAGCAAAGACTGCATCTAATTAAGAAAATATTAAACTGTCCAATGGATTTTAGAAGACAGAAACTTTGTATATTTTTCTATTTTCTTATTTAATTTATGTGTGGTTGTGCTTATGTTTGGGCATATGTGTGTGCATGTGTGTACTGATATTGAACAATGTGAAGTACCCCAACTAATTTTGTTTGTAAGTATGTTAAATCCTTCAAAGTAAACATGTTCTTTCTTTTTCTTAATCAAATTTGAATTGCAAGTAATTTTATAACAGCTTATATGAAAAATAACACTGTCAATTGGACATCACCTTTTTAGGTAATGAGCACTGACACCCTCCATCCCTTGGGACCTAAAAGCATACTGAGTCTCCAAAACCTCCCAACACTTTCCAGGAATATGGCAGGTATGTTCTTTGCATCTAAGTGTAAATCATATGCAAAGTTTGGTGAAGATCTGTCCAGCAAAATTTAAGTTACTGCAAGGAAACCATATTGCTGCTATCAGTCACATTTATCTGAACCTTTTGACACCCCCACCCCTTCAATTGGGTTATTTGTTTCTTATAGTGACAACCCTTGCAAAGTTTGGTAATGTATGTGAAACTAAGCTCACATGATCATAACTAAGTTGCTCAAGTCTGACCTACAATTTAATATGATTATTTCTTGTGTCCTAAATGGGATCTGCCTGCACTGTTGAGTTAAACTGGAACTACTGCACAAAAGCAAAAATGTAACTGACAAATAGACATATGACCATAATTATACGTCCCCCTTGCATAAGCCATGGACATACTGAATATACTCACTTATAAGTCCAGTCAAACTGCAAACAAGAAAGATCCTGATCTGCCATTGCATAATGCACATGCAGATTAGGGTCTATGCTGTTTGTTCTACTGATTACTCCTAACAAACTACACAGACCTAGATCTGCTGATGCATTATGTGACAGGCAGATCTGGGTCTCTGCAGTCTGCACTTGGACTCAACTTACAAGCGAGCATATAAGGTATATAAATTATATTTTCCTAATTTACCTGATTCTTGCTTAGGTTCTGGATGATGTAAACAATGGGTGCATATTTCATATTTCATTCCTGAATGTACTGCATATATTCATGTAATAAATAGAATCACAATCATTTGCTTTGTTTTCGAACAACATACAAACACATCAATCATACATCATTATCCAAAGAGAATGTTTATAACCATCAGAGATATCAATAACACATACAACTGGTCAATTGAAATAAAAATCAGTGACAACATTACATACATTTCCTCTTCATCCTGTATGTGTAAGAAATTCAGAAGCACATAAGAAAATGTCATGGATTTCCCACAATGTAATACAAAACCTTGATGGAGACTTTGGCCCCATTATATGCCACTGAAATTCCTATACACTAAGTAATTTAAAAGATGTGCATGGTGTTTGGCACACAGTGGCAAATCTCTACAGGAATCATCTTCAGGTAAACTGGCCTTTCCTCTCTGTATAAACTTCTCCCACAAATATGAATGATGTTAATTCATTTGGTTTGGCAAAAGTTCAATTTTCAAGCAGGCAGGAAGTACTTACAACAAATTATAAAAAATTCTTCCTCCAAATATGCCAGAATAAGTGGAGTAGATTATGTTGGAGAGGGCAAGCAATTTTTTTTTTATTTACTCCAGATCCTGAACCTGAAGGATGCTAATAGTCAGCTGCCTTCAATTCTTCCAATAAAATAAACAAATCCATCCAAAAGCATGCATTCATTTAAGCAAATTGTATTTATTCACAATCATTTTTAATCATTTAATAGGTCAAAGAGCCAAAAGTACCATTGGACAATACAGCAAATCCAGAGGTGCCAACCAATACATATATGTGTGAAATAGAGATGTTCACTTTAAAAAATTGGAATATGAATGACTCCATTTTTTGTAAGAATGTAGTATTAACTTGGATGCATACAATTACATACTTTGATGATTCTGGCATAAAACAGTGAATGAGACTGACAAGAAGGCATTGAGGCATGCAATATGAGTCACTGTGATCTACTCTGTTATGAACATGCGATACTCATCAAGATACACCCCACTAACTTTCAATAATAGTGATACAACAGTATGTATACAGAATGCTACAATATACAACCCATCTGGTTCTGAGCATTTAACCTCAAACCCAAACCAGTAAAATGTCAAATGCAGGTAACAGTGATACTGTTTGTGTTGAGGTTGTGTTACTAAATGAGGTGCATACACTTATCTAATTTGATAGTTCTAGCATGAACAGAACTTGAGAAATAAACTTAAAACACAAATCCATCCATCCATTCATCCATCCATCCATCAATGTGTATGTGACAGCTAGACCAACAGGCAGGCAGGCAGGCAGACAGACAGAGACAGACAGACAGACAGACAGATAGATAGATAGATAGATAGATAGATAGATAGATAGATAGATAGATAGTTTATAGACATCTACCTACCTACCTAATCAATCAAAGGCAAAAGTGACCATCAGTGTCACTTGATCTATCACTTGTGTCAACTCTCTTCAACACCACCCTTGCCTGACAGCAAATATTAAATGGATCACAAAAAATCCATTCAACAGTTAACTGTATGCCCTCATGATTGTCACATTGTGTGAGAAATTTTTTTAACAATTCCTGCTCATATTTATAAATGTCTTCTGACAGAATTCATAATTCAAAGTACTTTGGGTAATGTCAATACGTGTTATATATAATATTATGACTTTAGACCAATTCTGAAACAAAGAAACTACCTGTCTGTGAATTAGCCATTGCATTACAGTCAAATTCATGGTTAATTCCTTTGAAGAACCTTGCTGTGGGGCGAGAAAATCTGTTTGTCTGCAATTAGCAGTGATGTCATCGGTTGTCTTAGGCTTATAGGCTGGAAACCTGATATTGTAACACCTCCGTGATACCACCCCAGACCATTTTCAAAGAAACCATCGGTATCCAATCAGAACTAAGATAATCGAATTGTGGGTGGGTTTCTCATGCAGCCAGACATTCTTCTGTTATTTTCATTGTGAAAGAATCAGTGCACATCTGGATATTGGTGACAGCAGGTCATACGGAAGGTCAAGACACTAGACTGTGGTCCGAGCGCCGAATTTGCACGCTCATTAAAAGGGCGGGAAAGGGAGTTCTAGGAACTTCGGATGAGATTGAAACAAAGGCTTCTGAGGTAAAATATCTTCACCTGAATCTGTCTCACTTTCCTAACTAGGTGTCGTAAGATTTATATGTTATTATGTGCATTTAATTTAGTAGAAATTTGATCTTCTATGTATAGCTCAATTATCAACATGTAGTAATGTAGTGTATAGCAAATTAGTAGTATTCAAGATTAATTATGTAGATGTTAGGATAAAATCGAAGTGGATGGTGTAATCTGCTACGATGTTGCATCGTGGTGCAGAACTGAATTTAATAGGGAGTAGTGTTAGACCTTGTACTTGTTTGTATTTGAATACATGTATATAGTTGTGGATTATGCAGAGTTAGGCGTTGTTGGCCTTGTGCACGTATAATTAGGCATTTATATTTGTATGTGTCTTTTATAATTTTTAAGGCAGAAAGTTCGTAGGAATATTGTTGATTTTGACAGTTACTATACAGAGAATTAGGGACAGGTATGTATATATCAGAAGTTGTTATATTATTGTTGTTGTTATGGCCTTTATTATAGAACAAGCATGTGTGCAATATTTAGATGTAAGTGTATGAATTGACCTAATGATTTAATTACCATTATGCTGATGAAAGATCTGTGAGAGTGTGTTAATTCTCCTGTGTTCAAACAAGGAGGCACAAATTGTATGTCCCTTCTAATCCACAGGAAGCTTTCCAGGTGGGATCAGATGCCACCTGAAGATTAGAGAGAAGACGTGGAGAGCACGTAGAGATAGGCAGTTCTGTGTGGAAGGAGGGCCGGAGATGGAAATGAGGGTACTGGAAGTACCGACAAGGAGGGGCCAAGAGAATGGAAATGAGGTACCGGAATTACTGACAAGGAGGGCCAAGAGAACAGAAACAAGGGTAATGGAAGTACCAACAAGGACAGCCGGGAAACGGAACAGGGGTACCGGAAGTACTGAAAGGAATACAAAGCGGAAGTTACAGATGAGTAACACAGAAGGGACATGGAAAGGAAACACTCTCACCTTTAATTTCGCGGGATGAAATAATTGGCAATTTGGATAGGTTGTGTATTGATTGGAAGCAGTTGCATTGAAAAATTGTCCTGTAATTGTTGGAATACCGAAATATTATAAAGTTATTAAATTGTTATACCTTTCACCTTATTATTTTTATATTCTATACACCTAGACCATCGGCTTTGCTGACTGGGGGCTCAAAGCTATTTAACCTTTTAATTGTCCATCCTTCTCCGGAGTCAGTAATAATTCAGTAGGGGGCACGTGACAATGGTCATTTGCCTCCTTTAGCATGCACAAAATAAAGATACTGGATCTCAACTGCTATTTTGAAACAGTGCAGAAATCAATTGTCTTTGCAACAGAAAAGTGGATGGCAGGTGATACAGTTCCATGAAGTTATTTGGATTTGAACAGAAAGGTTATATCAACTAACATTCTAACATACTTCAAAAGTGCTTTCCAATTAAACCAGTTTATATAGATATATCTGCATACATACACACAATGTTTAAGAAAAGTTGGTCTTCAGCTAAATGCATAAGCTTAATCTAAGCCAATAAACTGATATGCAAGTCACAGTGACAGTAAGGGTGTTGTACTCAGATGTACAGTCAAACTGCTTGATGATTCTATCATGAACAGAGCTTGCGAAAAACTTCAATCACAAATTTAACCAAAGGCAGTGGAACAAAATAAAGGTAAAAGTCTCCTACACTTTTGTGAGAGGGTGTAGTACTCAATCAAGGTGCATGTCCTCACCAAGTTTATTGATTCCAAGAATAACAGTATTTATAAAGTGTGCATAAGACCCGGGCTAAATTAAAAAATTTAACAAAGAATGTAAACAAATCTAAAGGTATTAACAAAATTTAACCCGTCATCCTATCCTGGATAACTGATCCCTGCAGGTTGGTGACTGGTGATATGAAACACTCCAACAGTTGAATAGGGCCTAGGAAAAAAGAACGGTTGACATTCAGTGAGGGTGTACATATGTATGCTTTTATCTGAGCATATGCCAACCCCAGGGCATATTATAATAGCTCACCTCTACTTTGTAAAAGTGAGCTAAAAAATAATTCTGATTCAACATAATGCTCAATTTTTTTGGTGTATGTCCACCCAGCAGTTTAGGACATATGGTTACTAAGTGAGAGAGACAGATGGACAGTATTATGTCCCCTGAATGATAATTACTGCAGTGTTTATCAACAAGACAGGGAAAACCCACTCTGCCAGAGGAAACTTCATATTTATACCTTAAAGGGACATAATGCACAACAGGTCAATGTCACAGGTTGTGACATTATGCTATACAGTTTAAAGTCTGTAAAATCCAAGTCTACATACTTTGTTCTATACACATGACTTGGGTGAACAAACCCTACCTGCAAGAACATGATTAAGATGTACATCTAGGTCTATAAAGGTCACATATGGTCCTATATCAGGATATTGTGTTGATTATGTAGGGCACTGTAAGCTTTGTAGATAACAATCAGCAACTGACAACAGGTCATTTGCATTCCTCACATTTTCCAGCCATCCAACACACTTGAGCTGACTCATCACTCATGTACTTAAGTATTGATTACAGACATGTCTAGTTCAGATTATCCAACAAGAAGTTTGATTACATCTGGACTGTAATGTACATTACATGTTGAGAACCATGAACTGTTGAGACCATATTATAGTAATGAAATGTAAGTGATTACAAGTCAAGAGATCTGCCAAAACTAGAGTTAAGAGTGACCACAATGTCATTTAAAACATAATCAAGATGTTTTGTAATTAAAGTACAACAATTATGTCATTAACCACTACCCACCCGTAGATCAAGAATCATTTGAATTACAGTATCCATGGGCATGTGTTACTTCTTTCAAAATGTGTATACACATGTAAACTGTCTTCTAAGTTTCCCAACTTGCCTTAAAATGCATTCTTGTTGAAACTGCAACATGTTTTATTTTTGTGTAATTTTTTTGCCATGGGTAACTCTTGGTAATATTAATCACATACATGTCATGTACTGTAACCAACCTAGTTATCAAGTAAACCTTTGGTTATACTGATCACACACACATCATGTACTGTAACCAACCTAGTTAACAAGTACACCTTTGGTTATATTGATCACACACACAACATGTACTGTAACCAACCTAGTTATCAAGTACACCTTTGGTTATATTGATCACACACACATCATGTACTGCAACCAACCTAGTTATCAAGTACACCTTTGGTTATATTGATCACACACACATCATGTGCTGTAACCAACCTAGTTATCAAGTACACCTTTGGTTATATTGATCACACACACATCATGTACTGCAACCAACCTAGTTATCAAGTACACCTTTGGTTATATTGATCACACACACATCATGTACTGCAACCAACCTAGTTATCAAGTACACCTTTGGTTATATTGATCACACACACATCATGTACTGTAACCAACCTAGTTATCAAGTACACCTTTGGTTCATACATGAACTGCATCTCTTTCAGACACCAGCTCAGTGATAGGGGAGGGGGGAGGGGCATCAACACTAAGCCACAAAATGGAACAGACCTATTTGGGTTATTATTGAATTCATTCAATCTCAAGAACATCTTTCACAATATAAGTCAATCAAACATTCTCTCTCTCTCTCTCTCTCTCTCTCTCTCACACACACACACACACACACACACACACACACACACACACACACACACACACACACACACACACACACAATTTCTTTTCCTATAGAGTACTAATAATCACTAAAGTAAAAAAAATTACAGAAGTAAATTTAATGAATACAATACTAAATATAACTCACATAACTGAGGAATAACAATCAAAAATTGTTTCTGAATTTCGTAAATTAGGAATGCTACACAAACATTACAAAATGTAAACCAATGAAGCTCATAAAAAGTCCTATACTTGTTTGAACAATTTTTATTAAACAAGACAAAGAGAAAAGAGAAGAGAAATGTAGAGTTGTTATATTATGCACATAATAATAATAATAATAATAATAATGATGATGATGATGACTTTATTTGAAAAGGTTAACACAATTAGCTGAAGAACTAATCTACCTTCAGGCCCTCATACAAAGGAACTTATTTATATACAAATGCACACATATATACATACACACATACCTATACATAGTAGTACAGACACAATACATTTACTTTTAAAGACATTTCGCAAGAGTGTTTTGGATTTTTAATGTAGCCTATACAATTTTTCAGTCATATCGCTATGATTCCTGCAGTGTGAAAATTTATTGTGATCTCCAGCCCCCGGGGCATCATGCCGCAGACATGTAGCATCATGTCCTATCCAGTCACATTATCGTGACACCAGGCCGACCAGTCCGCACACTAACCTCTTAATGCTCAGCATCAAGCGAGGCAGCTGCTAGTACCCTTTTTGTAAGTCTTTGGTATGACTCTGCCAGGGTTCGAACCCACAACCTCCTGCATCTGTGGCAGATGCTCCAATCAATAGGCCACCAGATTGGTGCACTGTCATTTCACATGAGAAAATAACCTGAACTTGGCCTACATTTAATAAAATAATTCAAATTCCCATGCAAATGGAATAAAACAAAACACCACTCATGTTTGTATGGAAGTTTCAAAACCTACACATAAATCTGAAAAATCAAAATCACATTATTTCATATTAATTACAGTCCTTGGTGGCCCATGTTTTTTTTTTTTTACATCCCAGAAAAGTTACTACTACAATTTCACCATGAAACATTTTGAATCTAAAGTTCATCACCACAAGTCCCACATTATGTTGAATGGGTTTGCAAGTAATGCAAGTTACAAGCAACATTCCATTTTGAATGGATTTGCAAGCAATGCAAGTTACAAGCAACATTCCATTTTGTTTCACTGATGTTCTGTTACATTCTGTTAATGAAGTTGTCAATGGCTACAATGTTTATGTGTTAACCAAAATGAAGATGATAATACAAAATCTACCATATACAAGGCACATCAAGATGAAAGAGACAATGTTCACACCGATGATCACACCAAAAATTGCATCAGAATATACTGCGTGGTTTCTGAGTTATGCTGGTTACATGGATCTGCTGTAATGGAGATTTTAAATGGAGAGAAAAAGAGCAATAATTCTGTCAAAACTGGACCAGAAAAAAAAAACCCAGTTAAAAGACACATCTATATGTAGTAGGCAATGCACGTATCAAACAGCACCCAATTATGTATTATGGTTGCAAAATAATGGTGGTTAGACAACTCTGTGTGTGTGTGTGTGTGTGTGTGTGTGTGTGTGTGTGTGTGTGTGTGTGTGTGTGTGTGTGTTGTGTGTGTGTGTGTGTGTGTGTGTGTGTGTGTGTGTGTGTGTGTGTGTGTGTGTGTGTGTGTGTGTGTGTGTGTGTGTGTGTGTGTGTGTGTGTGTGTGTGTGTGTGTGTGTGTGTGTGTGTGATATAATGATCCATTCCAGATAAGTACTTTTAACAAGACTTAAAAGATGGCCACAGCAGCAGCCATAATGGATGCAAGATTAGAACATTTATCATTTTGCACCATGGAAGTCTTTTGGTAAATATCATATTCTGATATAGTTAGCCATTCTGGAGGACTTGCTTTAAGATTTTCAACATGGCTTCCATGGTTGCAATATGGGATTTTAAATTGGCATCGTTTTTCATTCAAGACCAAACTGACACCATAATAAGTCTTCTGCTGGTAACCAATGACCGTTTATCAAAAAGGCTTAGCTATAAAAAAAATATTTTCATCACGGATGTATGATCAGCACCATTTCTGTGTAACAGCAACTAGATATCATAAGAAGTCTATTGGTGATATCATAAGAAGTCCATTGGTGAAAAACCTCATGTCACTATGATCATTCATTCAGGAGGAGTAGCTCTAAGATGATTTTCAAGATGATCACCATGGGCACCTGCACAAAGAGGCAGAGGCTTGGCCCTCCCCCCTTTCACCTCTTAACATGTTTTGACCTACATCCAAAAAACTTAAAAGCTGACCATTACCTGTTTGCCTGACCCCCCTCCCCCAATTCTGTGGGCCCCCCTGATGGTAGCAGTATTGTTGCTTGTCCAATCAACATAACAGTCATTTAGTACTAATTACACACAAATGGCTAAGTGGTCTTCTGGTGAAAACTCTAGGTCTTTATGACCTTTCATTCAGGAGCAGTTGCTATAAACCAATTTTCAGGATGGCTGCTGTGTGGGCTATAATAGATGCCAGAACAGTACCATCATGATTTAGGATGAACTTGACATTATAATTAATCTTTCAGTTAAAATCCCATGCTGATATAACCAGCCATCATGGAAGAGTAGCAAATACAAGATTTTCAAGATGGCCACCACAATGGATATACTGCATGTCAGATAGGCATGATTTTAATATAGGTCCAACTAAACATCATAGGTCTTTTAGTGAACCCAAGGTCAATATGATCATCTGATTAGGAAGAGTAGCACTTAACAAGATTTTCGTTATGGCAAGGTGACCATATTGGATGTCACATCAGCACCAGCTTCATTCAGGACCAACTAGACATCAAAATCCACTGAGGAGTAATAATGATAAAGATTTTCCAAATGTCAATTAAGCAGTCATATTGTATGTTATATCACCACCATTTTCACTCAGGATTAACAAAAATCATTGCCCTTCTAGCGAAAACCCCACATTGATATGACCATTTATTTTGGAGTAACAGTGACAACAAAATTTTTAAAATGGCTTTCACAATGGCCATATCAGATGTCTGAGGGGACCAACTAGATCTCATAATGAACATATCTGTTAAGTCTGGTGGAAAATAAACCCAACAATTTAGGAGCAGTAGTGATAACAAACTTGTGCTGAAGGAAGCCAGATGATGGCCAACAGAGATCTTCTGGTCATTGACTAGTACAGCTAAAACTCAGAGATCCACACCTTCTACTTACTGCTAAAGTAAAAAGGTTGTGACAATATGTGCAATTTAATGCAGTGTTGAAGATGCAATCATTAGGTAAGATAATCTATTCCTATCACCAAGCACAGTGTGCAGTGGACATTACCTCTCAGACAGGTGAATCTATTGCTACCTGGCTTAAGAAAAGCAAGGCTTCTGACATACATGTACCTGGAATCTAATATCTACAATATATACTCCCAGTGGGTGATAAAAATCTGCCAAACACTTCTGATATATGACTTCATTACTGCTTATCAAAGGCTCCACACTCATCTGGCAATGGGTAATTCATTATTCATGATGTGTATATATGTGATGCAGAACCACTCCATGACCCTGTATGTAAATGGCTTTTATTATATCTTGCTCAATAGGCAATTATTACAAACACCTGGTGGTGGATATGACTTGCTACCTGTTAGGTGGATTCATCATCATATTTTGAAGGTTCATAAGAATAGAATGGTAAACATCACTAATATATACCTATGTGAAGTTTACAATGTACATAAATTTATGGAACACTGGACTGTAATTGGGCAGCTGGTGTAGCTCAGTTGGTAGAGTGTCGCTTGTAATCCAAGGGTTGTGGGATTGACACCAGTCCAGGTCAGCCTGTGTCAGCTGCACTGGTGTCATTGGGAAAGGCATTTAGTTCCCAGTTCCTTGCATGATATGGTCAATAATGTGTTAAAAGTGCCCATAAAACTGAGCAAAAACAAAAACTGGCTGTAATTGATGTCTTGGTTGTAGGTGGCGGGTGCCAATCAAATATTGCATAAAAAGTTAACACTAACAGCTGACCAACTCAACTGCAAGCTAGGTGTGAACCCTTACATATCCAGATGGCCAGAAAAGAACTTGCGAACCAAGTAGAAGAAAAAGAAATTACTATGCAACATTTTAACCCTGCAATAATTCTGACAGCTTTTATCCAAGTTTTATTAAATTTTTCAATGCTACATCTTTTGTTGGGCTTCAAAAATTTTTACAAATAAAATGTGCCAGTATTAAAGTACAGTAAACACTTTTAAATTGTGTTCAACAAACTGCTCAGACACAGATTTGCCATTACATAATGTACCAACATATCCTGGTCTATGCAGTATGTTATGAGTAATCAGTAGAACAAACAACACAGACCATGATCTACCAGAACATTATGTGACAGTGACAGCAATTCAGGGTCTATGCTGTTTGCAGTTGGACATGACTTATAAGTGAGTATTTATGGTAATAGCTAGGTTAATGAGTACACAAAGCATTGTTTTTTCAAGGGTCAATTAAAGTATATTAATTCTGAAGGGCAGATGAAAGAATAGTAAACTGAGGATTAGGTAAGAAATGAAAAAGGATAATTATAGATTTATGCAATTATGGTGTTGTGTTAAACATATTCGCAAAATATTCACACCAGCTAAATTTCACTGGTCAACCACTTGATTCACTTATAATAATGTTTAGTTCCTAACAGCTAAAGAGTTCTCTCCCTCTGTATCAGACATCGAACTGAGGTCAACTTTACTACTGCATGATAAGGAAAACCGGGAAGAATAATTCTGAACCTTGTTTTGTTATTTCATTCCGTTACTAGGAACAACTGTTAAAAGTGTATTTAAAACCACTGGTAATCAATCGGCATGGATTCTTGGCAGTATTATTTCAGGATCTGTACTAGAATGTGTCATTGCAGGATTTGCACTAATTTCTAAAATATCACAGCAAAAAATGAACCAAATGTGTGAAAATCAATTATATTTTCAAGACCTACCTATATCTTTCTTCAGCAAATTCTTTCTATATTTAGAAAACTACCCCCTTTTTACAAATGGAGGGGGGCCCTAAATTTTAGTTCTTGAACAGACCTTGTTATTTATGATTCTCCTTCACCCTGATGATCAACTCCTATTTTATAAAACACTTGCCACTTTATTGTTGGATCAATCCTTCTTTCCTACTTGAATAAGCAAGATACCCAGAAATTAATGCTGGAATGCTGCATGTCTAGTCATAAAATGGTTTTGTAATTAACTCACTTACTTCAAATTGTTGTTTTCTGACATAATTACATTATTTTTCCGTTAAGTCCTGGGGGCTCACCTTTTGAGGAGATATGGGAGGTGGGCTTATCATTGGCCAAGTTTTTATTACAAGGTTGTTGGTTGGTTTATTGTGGAATTTACAGTACATATTATACTGTCCTTATTATACCAAATATTTACAACATACCCCATAGCTATATCCACATTATACCATGCATGTACAATACATCACACAGCTATGTCTACATTATAACACACATGAAATACAAACCCCACAGCTATGTCCATATTATACCATGTGTGTACAACACACCACACAGCTATGTCTACATTATAACATACATGAACTACAAACCCCACAGCTATGTCCATATTATACCATGCATGTACAACACACCACACAGCTATGTCGGTATTATAAATATGTGTACAGCATAACCCACAGCTATGTCCATGTGATACCATGCATGTACAACATATCCCACAGTTATGTCCATATTATAATAAACATTTAGAGCATATCCCATAGATATGTCCATATTTTACCAAACATTTACAATATACCCCACAGCTACATCCACATGTTACCAAACATTTACAATATATCCCATAGCTATGTCCATATTTTACCAAACATTTACAATATACCCCACAGCTACATCCACATGTTACCAAACATTTACAACATATTCCATATCTATGTCTATATTTACCAAACATTTACAATATACCCCACAGCTATGTCCACATGTTACCAAACATTTACAATATAACCCACAGCTATGTCCACATGTTACCAAACATTTACAATATACCCCACAGCTATGTCCACATGTTACCAAACATTTACAATATACCCCACAGCTATGTCCACATGTTACCAAACATTTACAATATACCCCATAGCTATTTCTATATTTACCAAACATTTACAATATACCCCACAGCTATGTCCATATTTTACCAAACATTTACAACATATCCCATAGCTATGTATATACATGTATTTACCAAACATTTACAACATACCCCACAGTTATGTCCATATTATAATTAACATTTACAACATATCCCATAGCTATGTTCATATGTTACCAAACATTTACAACATATCCCATAGCTATGTTCATGTTACCAAACATTTACAACATATCCCACAGCTATGTCCACATGTTACCAAACATTTACAACATATCCCATAGCTACGTTCATGTTACCAAACATTTACAACATATCCCACAGCTATGTCCACATGTTACCAAACATTTACAACATATCCCATAGCTATGTTCATGTTACCAAACATTTACAACATATCCCATAGCTATGTCCATATTTTACCAAACATTTACAACATATCCCATAGCTATGTTCATATGTTACCAAACATTTACAACATATCCCATAGCTATGTTCATGTTACCAAACATTTACAACATATCCCATAGCTATGTCCATATTTTACCAAACATTTACAACATATCCCATAGCTATGTTCATATTTTACCAAACATTTACAACATATCCCATAGCTATGTTCATATGTTACCAAACATTTACAACATATCCCATAGCTATGTCCATATTTTACCAAACATTTACAACATATCCCATAGCTATGTTCATATGTTACCAAACATCAACAATACACCCAATGGCTATGTCTTTATTTTACCAAACATTTAAAACATACCCCACAGCTACGTCCATATTTTACCAAACATTTATAATAGACACCACAGTGATGTCCATATTTTATGAAACATTTACAACATACTCCACAGCTATGTCCATATTTTACCAAACTTTTACAACACACCCAACAGCTATGTCCATATTATACCAAACATTTACAATATATCCCACAGATATGTCCATGTTTTACCAAACATGTACTAAACACCCCACAGCTATGTCTATTATTTACCAAACATTTACAATATACCCCACAGTTATATCCACAATTTACCAAACATTTAGAACATACCCCATAGCTATATCCACAATTTACAAAACATTTACAACATTTACAACATACCCCACAGCTATATCCACAATTTACCAAACATTTACAACATTTACAACATACTCCACAGCTATATCCACAATATACCAAACATTTACAACATACCCCACAGCTATATCTATATTACATTATCCATAGTATACCAATCTTCTACAGCAAACTCCACATCTGCATGTATGTCTATATTATACTGTACTAACCATATATTATATGAAACATTTACAATACACATCCACAGCTATGTTCATATTCAGTGTGTTGCACATAGGATCCCAAAAGCAAGGGATACTGTGTCCCCTGCCCTCTAAATCTTAGGGACACAGAACAATTTAGAGGGACAAAGGAAAATAACAGTACATAATGTACTAATAATGCTATAAACATGACATAATTTTATTGGTCTGAAGAGTTATGCCATCGTAACTTTGTGGTCAGCACAGTACTATCATATTTTTTTTGACACTTGCATTATTGCAATTAAAGTTTTATCAAGTGAACAAGAAACTCATGAAAACATTAACATGCCTGAATATCAGGTCAACTTTAAATGAGCTGAACCATGGAATTTTCTGTTCCAGATCTTGATTCATTTTCAGTGTACACTCTTTATCTACCAGTATCTATCACTACAAAATACTCATCTTTCCCAACTGAATTTTCTTTCCAAACTAAGAAGTCATTAATTAAATGACAAATTAAGTAATTGCATAAATTTAGTCTCATTTGTCATTATTTGAACATCAAAATAAATTAAGTCTTCCTGTTGGAGTGACTTTAAGCTCAAAAATGCATAACACTAATGACCATTGAACATTTTACATTGCAACTAGGCTAGCAAATGCCATAAACCTTCAATATTTTCATGGCAAAATACATTCTTTGAAAATAAATATACATTGCCATCATACATTTTTGTGACCTTTTGCAATTTTGGACACTGCTAGCACCAAGAGAGACACGGATGAATATCCACTAATGAAAAGCTGTGGGGTATTTTTGGAAAAAAATTTTACTTTTCTCTAACAAAAAAGCACATGTATTTGGGAGCACAGCATCAAGATTTGGGATCACGAGACAACACTGTTTGAAAAACCTGCACTCAAAGTACAACACTATTCTTTATACTGTCCATATTATATCAAACAATTGCAAAACACCCCCAAAACTATGTCCAGTTATATTATACATAATTATACCACTCATCTACACTACTACCCACAGCTATGTCCACCTTATTCAATTTTATGCATTTACAACACACCCCATTGCTATGTCCACATTACATTGTCCATATACTTTAATTCCACACATTTGCTGTTTTTACTTTTGCTGAGAAGTTTTTAAAAGAAGTTGTCATCCTGGCTTGATTGAATCCTCATGGGGTACCATTAACTCCTTGTCATCCTGGCTTGATTGAATCCTCATGGGGTACTATTAACTCGTTACTGTCAACATCAGTGTGGGTTGGATTACAGAAAAGTAGATAGGAGTGGGTGCCACTCTTTACCTTACTTGTTATAGCCCCCAAATTTGTTTTTTTTTAGTGTTGCACCATCAGTGTGGGATCATGGTTTCCCACAACTTTTTGTTGCATGTCCCCTAAATTTTCACTTCTGTGCACTCTTGAGAGTGTTTATTCAATAGGAATATTTTTAAAAAACTGCCAATTATTTTTCTTTAGTGCATATCAGACCATGTCCATGTTGGCTCTAGATAGAGCCATTATTGCTAACGGCAATAAAAACTTTAATATCACAGTTAATTTCTGTTTTAAAATAAATTTTAAAAAATTAGCAGTAAAAACAACCAAGATTTGTTTTCAACTGCTGATTTGCAATGCAAAGTCAACAAGACTGAATTAATGACAAAAGTGACTACATTTCTGGGGCATTAAGTCTGTAGAAATGTGGTATACAATTTGGCATTTTAATCAATGAATTATTAGTTTGGAAAGAAAAATAATTGAGAGAATTGTCATGATTAATGCTGGCAGATAATGAGTGAAAGCAAAAGTTAAATGTTAGCAAGATTGGAATTTAAAATTCTATAGTGCAACTCTTTTTAGGTCAAGCAGATATTCAAATTTGTTACTGTATTTTATTAGTTCCTTCATTACTTGATAAAACGTTCATAATAATAGCAGTGAATGAGGAAAAGACAGAAGATGCAGTGCTGATGACAACAGTTAAGAAGGCAAAATTATCAAAGCAACAAAATTATTTCTTTTCTTTTAACTGCTAGCAGTGCATTAAGTATGTTCCAGCATTTTTGTATGTCCCATTGAAATTTTGTGTCCCCCAAATTTGGAGGATTTGGGAACACATTGTACCCTGCCTTTGATATCCTCAATGCAACACTGAAGGTCAACTGAGTGCAAAAGTCCATTTTTTTGGAAAGCCTAAGAGCAATCTTGGTACCTCAGTAGGTCAGTTATTGCTTAATTTGTTAGTATGAACAGAAGGTGAATCAAATTGCCCGAGGGTGACTTTATGTTTACAGACAACTGCTTGTGGGCAAATTGTGATATCTACAGTATAGATACTAATCAAAATTACCCCTATGGGATTGATGAACTTGAGGCATTGTGCATTCTTTCTATTCATCCAGTATTCATCCAGTGTGTAATATTGCAATGCAAACTCTTTGATTTTATTTTACAAAAATAGAACTGCGTCTTATTTGGCAAATGGAGCATACAAGCTTTACATGCTTTTTTTTCTGGAAAATTTGAAAAATAAAAAAGTTATCTTGTGTAGACAGTAAGATTTATGTGGCACACTTCTCATCCACATAGCCAAGTAATTCCTGCAAACTTTATCATTGGCAGGAGTACAAGTTGTCATTAAAGCAAAAGAAAAGGTGGTGAATGGTACAAATGAAACCACTAATTTATCCATGCATAGAAAATTTTCCTGTCACAATACACATATGAATACTAATGGTGGAGAATCAACTGAAAACAAAAAATACCTTATAAAAGTTATTTTTAATCCTCAATTACCATGAATTATTATTAATGAGCTACATCTTTATTTTTTATATCTATTGAAATTTATCATATTGTTGGTTTGTAACATAATATGTATTGATATGTGGCATAGATATATGTTTTACCCCTAGTTGACAAAAAAATCTTTGAGAATAAGTTGATGATTAAAAAGAATTCCCTTTGAACACTTTATCCAGTATGTGAACAACGATTATTGAATTTGGAGGATTCAGCTTTCTGAATGTCACTCAAAGTGGCAAATAAATGCAGAGGTCTACTCAGATGGCTCTACCATAATCAACCAAATCAATCATATCATATTTACATGCATCCATATCGGCATATGGGGTTGGGGAAAGTGCATCCATGCCACAAAGCATTTGTTCAGCCAAAGTACATTCTGTTATATAACTGTATGAAGTTTCAAAGACACAAATGGAACAGCTTGTGTTGTGTTCCACACCATAATAAACTTTTAAGCTTTAGCCTCCACATTTGTGTCTCCTTTTGGTTATCAATTTGACTGTACATCATTGACAGCCTGCATCAAAGTTTTGCTTCAAAGACGACTTTTACACTTGCAATTTAGGAACACCTCTGGTTGTTGGCAGCAAGTGTAAAGCAATTCTGACCGTAATGAAGAGGTTGTCTCGTACTAATCATTTCTAGCAGTTTCCAATGTATGGAATCCCATTAAAACTTCCAGATTTATCAACTGGGATTAAAGGTCTGAAATCAGTTATGTCCATATCCCAACAAACAAGACAAAGATCATTTCATATTTAATTTCTACAAATACAAGAGCATGCAGGATCATCCCTGTATTGGCCTGCTTGGAGTTTGCAGCCAAGTGACTGACATCTCACTTGTTTAAAGCCATTTTACAAAGCCACTGTTACTGTTGTTATTATCAGGTTTAACGCCATTTTTCAGCACAAGATAGGCTTTACATGGCGGCCAGTATAAATGGTGGAGGAAGAACCCAGGAAAACCCTGGAAAGAACCACCGATCCACAAGAAGCTACTGGCAAGCTTTCTCACATACCCACAATGACCAAATCCGAGACTCAAACCAATGCAGACAGAGGTGAAATGGCAGTGATCCATAGCAGCAACCGCTTTAGACCACTCAGCCACTCAGGACCCCACAAAACCACTGTAAAACCTCAGCTAATTTCCAATTCTTATAGTTATGATAGATTTTTCACAGAAGAAATAGCCTTTTTGTTATAACTCCTTCCACCACTCTTGTTTTTCTCAAATGATATAAAGGTATTTGGAAATGGTGACTATAGATTTCTATCCTGCCTGTCTTGTACTAATACTACATTATGTGTAATCATCAGTTGATCAATGGCAAATATGACAGTAAAATATGAAAATTCTGTTATCTATCTGGGTCAATGCTTTCTGGTGTTGGAAGACATAAATAGCTACCACTCTGAATAATTTGCATATCTTTTCTTTGGGACTACTGAAGTGCAACTGAAATTTAAGTCTTAATGTTAACCATTTATAAAATTTGAACCTTTTTTTGCAAAACAGTTTGTGCTGATATACTATTATACCAAAAACAAACCTACCTACCTAATACATATATATCTGGGGTATCCAACCTTTTCATGTGAGAGGCCACATAAAACACAGCCAGTAAGCAAATTATGGAAAGATAAGGCATTAGGAGGCACAGGACACAAGTTATGAAAGTTGGTGAGCCAGCTGAAACCTTTGGCATCTCAGATTCTGGAAAGTGGGCCATATATTGGACAACCCTAGTATATCTGACTGTGAACTGGCCATACAAGACATGAACAATAAAAATGAATGTTCTTTTCTATGATATCAAGGTATATATATATATATATATATATATATATATATATATATATATATATATATATATATATATATATATATATATATATATATATATAGTTACAAATATGTAATTAAATTGCTTGTTTGTTAGTTTTAAATTCTTTTTTTTAAATTTTTGTTTCATTTCATTTTATTGTAAGAATAATATTTTTACTGGATTTGATATTTTTCCCAGTAAATTTAGTCTTTTGTTTTAACGCAAAGGTTTGCTCCATTTTTATTTTTAGCTAACCTAGTTCTTAACCTTGGTTCTGATTTTGTAAACATTGAATGAAAATGATTGGCTATTACCAAGATCATGTTTGGCCCACATGTTAGCCATGTTGTAAACAACTTTTCTTTTTTTTTATTTCCAGCGTGAGAATTTGATTCTTAGATAGGGCTATTCTAGCGTACGTGCAAATTGTCATTTTTTTTTACTGCGTGGTTTGATGATTAAGTGATCATGTGACCCATCATGAGTGTTGAAATGACGTTTTGGTTGGTTTAATATTGATATCTGAGTGAAATTGTGCCAGTCGTATTCCTACACCTTACAGCTCAAGGTGTTTTTATTGTTGATGCCAGTTTGTTCTGAAGTTCATATATTTTTTGGAATTTAATAATTTATATTCTCCAGAAAACTACACAAGTGCTCTTTTTTATAAAAATTCTGGGACAATGACATTCAGTGGAAATTTATTCTGGAATTCTAAACAGGAACATTATAAATTGTTATTCAACAAGGAACTGTTGCCTTCTGTACAACGACCTCATCAGACATTATTGCCTTCCATATTGGAACTTCATAGAGATTCGAACCTGGATTCAATTAGAACTGTTTAATGATAGGACTTATATTTTTCAATTCTAGGATTAATTTTTGGATTATATTCACAAACCATAAGTCCTATTTCATATTTTTACCTTGTTTTCTAGGAAAATAAATTATTTTGTTAAAATTTACAAAGCTTGTTGACTTCACTCTTTTCTTTTGTTACTTTTGTACAAGCCTACACGTAAAAATATATACACACGCACACACACACGAACGAGTTAGTAAAAACCAGACAATAATGCAATTTTTGTAGTATTTAACAAAATATTGTTCTTAAAATCCACTTAAGTAAATGTACTAGAGAAGCCAGATAATACTGGGTGAAGGTCACAGGCTATGAGTAACTTTGAGTGACAGCCACTAGTACAAGCAAAGTTCATGCATGAATAATTACCTTGTCTAGCCACTACAGATGAGCCTCTACTCAGAGTCAGTAATGCAATCTACTCTTGTAATTCCTACACTCTTACACATGTATACCACATTCTTCAGAGGATAACCTATCACAACGCAGGATGACTCCAACAATAAAACTGCTGGTCCCCTGTTCCTAGAATTGGTAATTTTTCATTGCTAAACAACCATTTTTTGGAATTATTATGGGGGGGGGGCTAATTTTTAATATAGAGAATTATGGTTTCTAACCTCCAATCCCCCATCACTCATAATTTCTGTTGCATTATTTTTCATATGTCCCTTTACTGCAGATGAAAACATGAATAATTTAAGCCAAAATTCACTATATAGTTTTGTTCTTGCTTTAAAGAGAAAATTCCTTTTAAATAGTATTGGTAGTAGAAGTGGCTGCTCTTGGTATAAAAAGCAGATTATTTTTGCAACAAGTCTTCAGTTTTAGCCTGCATTATAATAATCCTGTTTGTTCCCTCATATTAAAATAAAATGCCCATATGATCATATGGCACAGTTAATTAGTTTCACACTGAATGAAAGTTCTGTGTTTGAATGGATATGAAACAATCCAGCATATTTCTCAAGCAGACACAAGTCAACAAACTTGAATAATGAACACTGTTAAAAACTATATTCCCATTTCAATAATAAAGCAAGAAACCCAATATAATTTGGTTGATTAGAGGCAAAGTCATTAAAAAAAAGCTATTTATCATTTCATACAAGAAAAAGGAACCCCAGACATACCTTGGCACATGAATCATTTACAAAATGTGTGCATCAATCATTGTCAATATGCTGTCAACCATCCAAACATTTAGTCAACAGATTAATTAAGAAAGGAATATACAACCATGGCTGAGTAGATGGTGAGCTGACTGTTCACTTCCCAGCATATACTGTATTTTGGAAAATCTAAACACTTACAAGTCCCATAGGGAAACAATTTGAGCAGGACAGTCATCTAAACAGGCCCAGAATGCAATGTCCACTTTTAGCTTTGAATTGATTTAACAAATTACTGAAGACTTTTGTGTTAAATTTCCCTTGCAAGAGAAAGGTGGAATGATAGAAATGTTTTGTTCCAAAGTTAATTTTAGTACTAATTTGATGATCATATAAATACCAGAAATTAAATTGCCTCTATAATATTTCTGCCAAATAGCTAACATCATCCTTGAAAAGCAAGTAAAAAATTGAATTTCTGAAGCTGAGTCTAAAGCACATTATGATCTAGTGAATGTATTCAACTCCATTACTAATAAAATTAATAATTTTATTTTAAGATTTCATCATATAAATATATGAAAAGAGGACCTCTGCAATGGAAGCTGTTGCCAATTTTTGACTGTAACCCATTTTTAAGGTTGCCGTTTTATGTTATACAACAAATGTAATGAAGCACGGTAAGAACTTTTAATATTTTTACAAACTTTTAACAGCATTTCGTCAACATTTTCATAAACAGACAAAAATATGCAAAGAAAAATTAGCTTAAAGTGACTATTAACATTTTACACAAACTTAAATCTTTTTTTGCCAACATTGCCATATTATAGCTGGTGAGAGGTAAGTTTGCCCAAATATTTGCATCCAGCTTGGACCCTGACTTATTCTAATTAAATGTAATTAAAAGTAATTCCATATGACTAATGTTACATCTGGTAAGGAAAAGCATAAAATTACAGTTCCATTCTAGTTACATGTTATGGATATGAATGGAATGATGGGAAGGTTCTGGCAAGCAAAAATTGCTAACATTCAAATGTGATATTATCATAGTGGAATTATATGGCCAAAATGAGCCAGAGTAGGCTAGGATGAATACAGTATGGTGGTCACAAAGACAAAGACTTCACCCATGCTAGAAAAGCATAAAATGTAGGTCACAGTGATCTTTAGCTTAAGTGTGTGGTACTAACAAAGATGCATTTATTTATCAAGTTTCATGGCTGGAACATAAATAGCACCCAATAAATAAATTTTGAACACACAATTTGAAACAAAGGTCCCATTTTTCGATGAGGATGTAGAACTTGTCTAGATGCATCCATTCACCAGGATTGCATGTAAGACAAGATCCATACAGCATGCCAAAATTTCATGCAGTCATAAAGGCAAGGCAATAACTTAATCTAATTCAGAAAAATATGTAATATAGGTCATGGCAGTAACAGAGATGTATGCCATCACAGATTTCATGATTTTAGCATGAACGATGCCCCAGAAATGAACAAACTCTAAATTTAACCCATGAAAGTGAAACAAAATATTGGCCATAATGACCTATCACTGAATACAATGGCACTTATTAAGATGTATCACTCATTAAGTTTCATGATTCTAGATCACATAGTATGAACATACTTAAGTGGTCATAAGCTAAACTCAAAAACTTAAAGTTGGTAAAGTGTATCATGTACATCACTGGGACCTATTTTTTCCATGGATGTGGTTCTGACAGATTAGATAATCATCTAAGTTAATGATTCAAGTATGAACAGAAAAAATACAAAATTTAACTAAACTGAATCATGAAATATGGGTCACAATGACCTATTTTCAAGCTATGGATGTATTACTGATCAAGATATGAAGTTTCATGATTCCAGGTACAACAACATTATACTGGTGGTAAAAGACCTATGTGATTTTAAACTAAAATGTAAAAACATAACCTAAGTAGGTAAAATATAACAAGTAGTTATTGTGAGTTTCTGATGTTATAACGGTTTGGTACTAATGGAGATACACATAATATCTACTTTGATCATTCTCGTGCGAACAGTGCTAAAGACTGAACCCAAGAAATATGGGCCAATGTGACCCATTTTTGTGATCAGGTTGTATTATTCATTCTGTGATTATGATCTAAATGCAAACACTTAACCCAAATCAGTGTAAAATATATGCCACAGTGACCCTCTTTTGTTATAATGGTACTAATCAAGGTGCATACAATCATATAGTATAATGATTCCAGCACAAACACTGCTTATGAAATAATCCTAAAACATAAATGTAGTGAACAAATTAGTGAAGCATGAAATGTGGGTCACAGTGACCTACTCTGTGATGAGGGTCTAGTCCTCATCAATATTCCCTTCAAGTTTCGTGATTCCAGGTATAACAGTATATATACAGAGTATAAAAAAACTACATGGATGTGAGCTACTAAACACAAAAATACAACCTAAGCTTGTAAAATGAAACATGCTGGGCACAGTGGGTTCTTTTGTTGCATGGGTGTGGTATTAACTGAAGTGCATATATGATCATCTAGTCTAATGATTCTAGCATGAACAGAGCTTGAGAAATGAACTTAAACTACAAATTTAACCCAAGTCAGTGAAACATAAACTATCCATCACAGTGATCTAATTGTGTGATGTACTTATCAATATGCATCCCTCCTCATGTTTCAGGATTTTATATATAATAATATTTATATAATAAAAACCTTGGCTAAACACCAAAAACCCTCTCCAAATTGATGACTAAGACTTACGAAGAAAGAATGGCTGGGATTCAGTGATGTTATACTTTTATATATATATATCTGCTTCTATCTGGGTGGAAGTCAATGCCAGGGGTAGAGCTATAACTCTCCTCTACTTTCAGAGGTGTACTAAAAGCTCTTGACAAGAGTTGACATAAAAAACATCTGTATTGCAGCTTGGAAGTGAGACACTACAAAAATGGGCTAAAATGTCAGTGGACACTGGTACAGTACATATTCTGATCACCATTACCCTTCAGGAGGTATGCATCGGTCAGATACGTGTAACAACTAAGAATAGACAAACATGCGAATTTACATCATCATTCTGACTATCCATAACCTATTTCTCTTGATTCAATAAAAGATTCTTGTCAAAATCTTGCCTTTTTTACTTGTATGATTGTACGGTTATCTGGAAATCTCATTTACTGCACACTTGCACATGTTTGATTATGACCCTTCTGGAACAAAATCTGATGTGCCATCCATCCATGCCATAATCACAACAATTTTAATAAAATCAGTGTATGTTTCTGTTCCAAAATGCTGAAGAGAGAAAACTATATACATGTAGTACTTTTTAGCCTTTGGTAGGCTAACTACTGTCTATGGTAAGGTGAAAGATTAAGGTATATTTGCTAAAAACACCTGCTGGTGTTCTATCTACAGATAAGGGGATTAACAGAACAGTGAGCTCCCACCTACCACTGAAGCACACATGCCTAATTAATTAAGAAATCAACCTGCAAAACTGTGAGATTAGCATCTTGAAATAGTTTCTCTCTTTTGAATCTAATTCAGAACTTCCTGACATCCATGTCACCATGGGCCACTTACATTAATTCATCACTAAATTCAGAATGCAACATGGGCCTAGTGTATGTACTCGCCTATAAGTCTAGCAAAACTGCAAACAACAAAGATCCTGATCTGCCATAGCATAATGTGCCTGCAGATCACAGGCCATGTTGCTTGTTCTACTGATTACTCCTAACAAATTGCACACACCATATCTGCTGGCACAACATGTGATGGCAGATATGGGTCTGTGCAGTTTGCAGTTGGACTCATCTAATAAGTGAGTATATACTGTAACATTTCACTGGTTATCTTATTGGTATTGCACATATCCATTGCAAATAAATACAATGCACTGTATAGCGATGCTGTATGGTCTTCTTTTATTGAGGCCTTCTTCTGCAATATCAGCCATTTTAGCCATCTTCTGTTCTTCACTGTCTATGATTGTTATATTTTAATGTAAAATGCAATCTGGATGGCAAAAACACTATAGAAAATTATCAGGAGGCTTTTTTATTCAAGCACAATTAAAAAATATTATTAATACATGATGATGCCTTTTTTGTCCATTATAGGCTAAATTAAGTATTCCGTTACTCCTTGGTTTAGAATCTAAGATTTAAATAAATGTAGAATCCCTGCCTAGCATGGTGTGAGCAGCTACCGTATATACTCGCCTATAATTCGAAGCAAACTGCAAACAACAATGATCCTGATCTGCCATAGCAAAAGATTCAAAATGGCCACCATCTCTTAATAGGCTTGTTTGTGTGTGTGTGTGATTTAGATTTTTAACATAGCTTTTAACAATTTTTCAGTCATATCGCTACGATGTCTGCAGTGTGACAGTTTATAGTGATGTCTAGCACTGGGGCATCATGCCGCAGACATGTGGCATGATGTCCCACCCAGTCACATTATTCTGACACCAGGCCAACCAGTCTTAACACTAACCTCTTAATGCTGAGCACCAAGTGAGGCAGCTGTTAGTACCATTTTTGTAAGTCTTTGGTATGACTCGGCCGGGGTTCGAACCCGCAATCTCCCGCATCAGAGGCAGATGCTCTAACCACTAGGCCACCTGAGCGGTTGGCTTGTTTGTTGACTGTATTCATCCACATTGGTTGTTTTGTCTTGCATTAGCTGTTCTGTTGAGTGTGTTTCTTCATAGACTAGTTTTAGGGGGAGAATTATTGTATTTTTTCTCATTTGTTTTTCCCCACTTGTACTACAACCATCTTTTATTCTGAACATGACATCATAAATTTATACTCGCCAGTCAACCCATTTATGCTACAATGGAATCTCATTACGGTAATTGTATTAAATAACAACTCCTTGGTGTTCCATACTAAATTGTGCACTTGACTTGACAACCTGGGATTACATTCATCTTTACTTAAAGGCAATGGCAGCAAAAAAAATGTTGTCAAGTGATGAGCCAATGTGTGTGGACCTAACACCCTTTGCTTACTCCATCAAATCATCCCCATGCCACTCCTGTGAAGGAAGAATTGATGACATTGCAAAGAACACCATAATTCACCATCTTAAGTACACTACGACTTTCAATTCTGAACACAAATCCTTTGAACTGGTCCAAACCTCAACTCACAATAGAAGAAAGGTCAGTCCATTTTTTTTATGCCTCTACTGCCCTCCTCCAAGTTGAACACACAAGCTGACTGAATCTCTATTATTGCAGCAGTTTCGTAACCTTCTGGAGTAAGGAAATTTTATAGGTGGCAACCTGATTTTTCTAGGAGATTTAAGTTTTTACTTTGACTGTCCTGGAAATCCATACACATCAAAACTTAAAGATTTTGTTCACATTTTCAACCTCAAACTCTCAGTTAGCCATCTCACCCATTAGCAAGGTCACATTAGAGACTGGATTCATCAATGACCTGATGATAATATTCTAAAGTCTTCATTGGTGTCCCACGAGTTTCAACTAAATGTTGTTAATGATGTAGAAGTCATGTGACTTTCAAAACTTTAGCTTTGCTAATAATGTCACCATGGAAAAATAACTACTGCATCTTATGAGGGTCAGTC
The DNA here is from genome assembly GCA_016617855.1 of Megalonaias nervosa. Classification (NCBI taxonomy): domain Eukaryota; kingdom Metazoa; phylum Mollusca; class Bivalvia; order Unionida; family Unionidae; genus Megalonaias; species Megalonaias nervosa. The sequence goes on from JAECUM010035558.1 coordinate 208,277, forward strand.
AAAAAATATGGAATTAAACCTTTGGACTATAGTCCATATAAAGCCTTTAAATTTTAACTGCTTTTTAGACATACCACAATTGAAAACTGGGCTATTATTTCATTAATTATGTACAATATGACAAAATTATGCTACAACTTCAGTAAAATATTCTTTAATTGGAGCTCAATGACTATGAAAGCATGACCACAAACCATGCATCTTGCCACATCTTCCAAATAAATGCTCACTCATAATGCCTTCTTAGTTGTCTTTTTTTATGCTATCATTTTGGGCCATAAGTGATTACTCTGCACTGTAATAGCTGCCCAGCAACTTCATCTGAACTGAGTACATGTTTAATCTTAGGCATTCAATTAAATGGGTGATGTGCTGCTGTAATCTGACAGCAATGACTGCCAATTAAGATTAATCATTGTGTAAAGGTGACTCAGTAGCTAATTTCTGTCAAACCTTCAGACCTTCAAACAGATTGCTTTCAGTAATTTCCTGGCAAAGTTGAGAACAAATCTAACATAGTCCAGCATGTATTACTGCTACTAAAAAAACCCCACTGTACTAGGACTGCAAAATGTCGAAGTCTGTACATTATATTATCCACAGTGCAACCCCAGCCAAATACCCACCCAAACCTGAACCCTGCCACCACAAAACACCAAAAGAAAACTGCGATGGAATTCAAAGTCATTTAAAGAAATTGTATAACTTAATTTTGTTAATCTAATCATTACATTACATATCCATAAAAACTATATTAAACACGAATCCAAAACTGTATTAAACATGCATTTGCCGAAACAAAAAAATCTTGTCTCTTTATGACAGCTAAATGTTCAACAGATGCTAATACCCATCATTATGTGAAATAGGAATATTGAGTAGGTATAAAAATGTATCAGGTTAAAAAGCATATCAGCACAATCATGGCTATATCAGTATTTCAAATGGTTCTGACTAAGCACAGACCAATATTCCTCAAACTTGTCCAAAATTCAGGACAAACCCGAAATTTTCACCGCATTTTAGGTGCATTACTTCCTACTGATAATCAATTTTTGTTTGTAATAATAATAATAATAACAATAACAATAATAATCAAACAAACTAAAAAGTTCATGTTTTGAGTAATCAATTAAAATCAGTAATAACCAAATAATGTGGGCAGTAAATTACCCCAAAAAGTACTTTGAGCCCTTGTTTATCAGCTATTTCTGCACCAAAACCAGAGCAATATATTTTATATCATTGATAAATGGTAATCATAGGTTAAAAATATCTGACTGACTGAGACCATACAGACACCTTCAGTACAGCCAAAGATCTAAGATTTTGTACTTAACTTTAAAGAGAAATAAAAATAAAGCATTCCCAATAGACAATATGTGGATTTCCACTTCATGTTTTACACTTGTTGATGTGAAGATAAGCCTGTGTCTGTCCATTCATTTACACAATGAAATATTTGCTGCTGCAATGGTATGTGCTAAAACAGGAACAGCATGAACTGCACTATAGATGGACAAATGAAGCATGTGACCAAAACATTTAACATTGGAGTATTTCTGGATCTCTGTACTAACTACCATATTAATGACCAACCAGATATCATACAAAGTCTTTTGGTGAAAACTCTATGTTGATATTACCATCACTTACAATAATAAGATTTTCAAGGTAACGGCCATTTTTGGGTTAGATAGATACCCTATTAATTTAGATCCAACTGGACATCATGATTAGTCTACTTTTGATGCACCAATGTCTAAATGACTTCCTGTTCATGAGAAGTAGGAATAACAAGGTTTTCAAGACAGCTGGCCATGCTGGGTGTTAGATCATCAACATTTTCATTCAGGACCTACTTGACATCATAAAAAGTCTTCTGGCAAAAACCCAATGTCAATATGACTTCTTTATCTAGAAAAACTAGCAATAGCAAGATTTTGAAGATGACCACTGTGACAGTCATTAAGTGACAGATAGGCACAATTTTTATTTAAGACCAACTGGACACCATAAGAAGGCTTTTCCTGAAAACCTCATGCTGATATGACTTTCTATTCAGAAGAAGTAGCAATAACAAGATTTTCAAGATGTCTGCTGTTGTGGCCATACTGGGTGTCACAACAGAACCATTTTAATTTAAGACTAAGTAGAAGACAATAAGATATCTTTTAGTAAAAACCATATGCTACTATGACCATCCATTCAGGAGGAACTGTGATAGTATTTTCAACATGGCCACTGTTGAATACTTGTTATCTGAGTGGCAACATTTTCATTTGGGACCAACTAGACACAACAAGATTTTTGGTGCAAACCCCATGTCAATAGCTTTCCATTCAAAAGGAGCAGCGATAAAAAAATCAAGATGGTGGAAATATTGGATGTTAGATTTGCACTGTATTAATTTACAACCAACTAGACATCATATGAAAGTTTTAAGTGAAAACCCCATACTGATATGACTCTATTCAGGAAGAGCAGTGATAACAAATTTGTAAGATGGCTGCTAATGGAGGCCATATTAGATGTTCTAGCAGCAGCATTTTCATTTTATGACAAACTGGACAACCTAAGAAGTCGTTTGGTGAAAACCCCACATCTATATGACTTTCCACTTGGAAGGAACTGTAATAACAAGATTTTAAAGATGGCTGCTCTGGTGGCCATGCTGGATGTCAAAATTGCACCATTTCCATTCTGTACCAACTAGACATCAAAATAATCTTTTAGTGAAAATCCCATGCTGATATGACCATCCATTCTAAAGGAGTGGTGACAAGAAGATTTTCAAGATGGTCATTCTGATGGAAACTCCCATGTCATCAGACTTTCCATAAAGAAGTAGCAATAGCAACAGTTTCAAGACCAATTCCATGGTAGCCAAATTGGGCTTCAGTTTGGGCACGATTTTCATCTGCGATGAATTAATAAAAAGTTTCTGTTAATGAAAACCCCAAGTTTATATGACCATCAAATCAGAAGTAGCAATTACAAGATTTTCAAGATCGTCAGTGTGACTGACAGCCATATGGGATTTTGCGAACAGCACCATTATTACTTGGGACCAATTACAACTTGTGATTAATGTGCATGTAAAGTTTCACGGCAAAGTTGTGCTAAAAGACAACTGGACCAAGGAAGGACAAAAGGTCTCCCCATCGGATCTTCTGTTCTATTACCAGTAGAGCTAAATACTAAATATTTTCTCTTAGAAGATAAAAGATAACATGTAAAAGATGATCTGCAATAAGTACCATCTATACTTGCTTATAAGAAGAGCCCAAATGCAAACTGCACAGACCCAGATCTGCCCATGCACAATGCACAAGCAGATCTGGGCCTGTGCAGTTTGTTAGAGTACTCAGTAGAACAAACAACATACACTCTGATCTGCAGGCACATTATGATGTGGCAGATTAGGACCTTTGTTGTTTGTAGTTTACTCAACTTATAAGCGAGTATATATGGTACAGTATTTAAACTAAAACAAAAAGGTTAAATGGGCAAAGTCCTTAAAGTATTATATATACACACCATACTATTGTAGAAAAGCAATGATTTTATTTCTGGCAGAAGATCAGATAAGCTACTTGATCTAGCTGACTTCATGAAATTTCCATCTCGATTTTCAGATGATCCCAAATAAAAATTATGAAAATTAAAGAGTAACTTTCATGTTTTTCCACAACTGTGCAGTTATTTCCAGGAAAACACCTATTATATGTAAGTACTATATTACTGAAATTCTTATCCATTACATGTAAGCCATTTTAGTGAAATTCTTATCTGTAGAAATTCTTATACTGAATAATAAAAATGTTAACATAATTTAGCATCAACGAGAAATACCAGTATGACATTATTTTGGTAACTTTAAATGAATTCAGTGTAAAAGTCTATAACTGTGGTGATGTAATCATCATGTAATAAGCAACAAGAGACCCATACATCGGACTCAGGACCTTTATCAATCAAAATCAACAGGATTCTCCAAAGACCTTTACTCTGGAGTTAGAAAATATATTACTCAAACACTGCATCATAAAAACCCCTTTCTATTGATGGATATTGCAAACAGTTTATTTGTTTAACATTTAATGGGCATAATGGTACTCAACAAAAGTAACATAATAAACATGCACAACAACATACACAAATGCAAGATTCTAATTCATAAACTTCACAACATTTCACAGAAAACTCAGACTTACACTGCCATTTTCATACCACAGCATGGCATGATTCCGAGAAAGTACTTTACAGTCGAATATACCATTGTTGGGAGCTGGTCTGGCTCGAGCCACAGAGCGGCCTATCTTTACAGATTCGTGAAGGGATATGTGTCGTTCTTGGAATGGATGTGAGTTGGGTTGGCATGTTAGCACGGCCAACGCCGCCATCTCTGAGCGTTCTACTTCCTCCCCTTCAACCTAATAAAAAGATACAAAGCAGGTAAGAAAGGATGTGCACAACAACCTCTATACAGTCCCAATGTAAGTACAAATAAGGCAAAAATTGGTCATTAAATAGTTAAACCTGGACACTAGGGATTTTTTAAAACCTGAATTTGTTTTTATTTGGATATATTAACATTCAAAGGTTGATCAAAAGGTTCTTTAACAAATTCTATAAAGAAAAGTTACATAGCTGTTTAAAATAATAACTTCCTTCTGACAGAATACACTACTCCCAACTTATGATCCCTGTCCTAAATATATGCAGCAACCCATATAGGACAGCATTTGCACAGGTTAATTCCCCTCTGTTTTTGTAATGGTTACCTGTAACAAATCTTTCAATTTTGGTAAGAGTCAAAAGTTACAAGGAGCTGAATCTGGGTTGTATGGTTGGTCATTCTGGGTTACAATATCAAGTTTCAATATGGTCTGCATTACAAACTTGTATATGTGTGCTGATGCATTATCTTGGTGCAAAACAAAACTACCCCTCAGTAGGTCTGGACAATTTTGCAAAGAGCCTCACATAAATTTTATTTGATTGCTGCAGTATAGTATTTACTGTCCATACACTTTGGTGTTTTCCTGTACCAAGTGCTTCAAAATTAATATCCTGCATGTGATAGGAGCACTGCTTTGTCTCTGACTCTTAGGTTAAATGTATTTATCCAAGGTTCATAATATGCAATGATCTCATTTACAATACCATAGCCTTCTACACTGCACCTGTATGATAATTCACTGCAGATCTTTACCAATAAACCCATTTCTTTACCATACAATCTAGATAGGCAATAGACAAAAATCATGTGCATTCCTAATTCCTTGGTTAGAATTTCCTCTGCTACCTCTTGGACACTAACATATGTTTTCCTTCACACGTACTTCCACAAAATTGACTGTGTCTTTTGAAGATGTCCCTCTGCTACCTTTTCAAACATCATGTACCATTACTAAAATATTTCATCCATCTTCTGATTCCAGCAGGTGCCTTAGTTCCGAAAACAGCATCAAGAAGTCATTTTCCTCATTTTGCATCAAATTTCATAATCACTCTCTGATTAAAAATAAATGGAATCATCCGCCATTTTGCCATGGCATCAACTCTGTGTGTGTGTGTGTGTGTGTGTGTGTGTGTGTGTGTGTGTGTGTGTGTGTGTGTGTGTGTGTGTGTGTGTGTGTGTGTGTTGAGCCTGTGACATCATCAACTTAAAAATTATATTGTGTCTAAACTGGGATGTTTTTCAGTTACAGATGGTTGAGTTTGTATGATGTAGGGTTACTTTTTTAGAAGATGCAGCATTTGTTCTAGTACATTGTTATCAACAACTGTATACCATGTACTAGAAGTGAACTGGACAATTTTGCTTACAAACTCCATCATAATCAATATTTATTTCTTCTTTTCAGAGATAAAGGGTATAAGAAAGGAAAGAAATGAATTAGTTACACACAATTAACAAAGGTGTACATGAGAAAACTATTAAAAGTGCAGCTTTCCATTGGGGATACTCATGGAGAACACCAAACTTATTAAAAAGGTATACTCCTGCACAATCCTCCAATACTGAAATATTTTACACATCATTAATTTTTTTTATAAGAAATCATATTTTATAAACAATGTCAAGAATAGCAAGCAAGAGCGTATGACTATGATGACTTCTACCAACAAAAGTCTCCCAAACCATGACAATTTGAAAATGAATTTTACTACTTAGAAAAGAATCCATGCATTATAGATGGTGAGAATGATAAAGCAGACATCATGAAACTTCTTAGTACTGTGAAGGAACATGCCAAGATGAATGGCAAAGTTCTTTATGTGTCAAAAATACTTCTGTGACAAAGTGCTTGGACATCAAATAAATGCATGGATTATTACATCTGTCTAAGAATAACCACAATCTTAATACACCTGTATGGTATTATTTGAAACCATTAACACCTGTCTGGTATTGGAACCATTCCTGTATGGTATTATTTGGAACCGTTAACACCTGTACTCTTACCAGAACAACTGCATGAGATGTAATTATCTGTAACTCTCTTCTTGTCTTTCAGGCCCCAAACCCCAAACTATATAATTAATGAAGTTTTGAGAGCACAACTACCTAGTACTTGATGACTTTGTCCAATATTTCACATGAAAACCTAGTAGTACATGTAGGAGCAGACTCACCATTAATGAATATTACTCTCGTATTTTCAGGAACAGTTCTCCTTTCAAGATGAACCTAATTTCCATTACAATATTTGACCTCTAACTCACTTGGTCTTATTACTAACTTACGTCTTATTTTCCAATCACTACATCCTATTGCATTTCGACAGAAGGAAGAAGTCACTTTGCCTAAAATTTTAAATCCAATAGGACCCCTGATTTAAACCTGACACAGAACAAGTGACAATTCACATACATGAAATTGATATAGGAATATATATATACATATAAGACTGGTAAATCAGCTACCTGCATTTACCAATGTAGACTAAAACAAGCACGAAAGTAAGAAATAAACTGGAAAGTCACAAAACAGAAACAAGGAATTTAAATATAAACACAAATTCCCTTAAGCATATTTGAATTAACTGACAATAAGAATAGATTGGTGTGGAGAACCTATTTTTGTATAGTTATTTTCCTTGAAATGCATCCACAAAGCAATCTTCATTAAGTGCAGGTCAAAATGGGCCCAAGATATACATGAGTATAAGAAACAGATGTATGCAAACAGAACAAGAGTAACTTGAAAGGACTGATACTCAACCATGTAAAAAGAATTTCAAGGAATTCATCATAAGACTATTTCTTCCTATTAACTGATCAGCGACATTCTTCAGTAATAACAAGATTTTCAAATCAGCTGCTACTGAACATACACTGGATGCCTGATTGGCATCATTTTCATTTAGGACATCATTAGAGTCTTTCAGTGAAACTTCCATGTCATAATGATCATACATTCATGTGAAACAGTGACAACAAAATTGTGAAAATAGTCATATCATGGCAGCCAAATTGGATGTATGACTGGCACCATTTTCACTTACAACAAACTAGGTATCATAAGAAGATTTTGGGGGAAAACCAAATGTTGATATAACCATCCATTTAGGAGGATTGGTAATAACAATATTTTCAAGAAAAGACTTTCCTTTTAGGAGTAGTAGCCATAACAATATTTTCAAGATGGCAACCATGACAGCCATATTGGATTTCATATTGGCACCATATACATAAAAGACCAACTAGAAATCATATGAAGTCTTTTAGTGAAAACCTCACTATGGTGGCCATATTGGAGTTCAGATTAGCACCACTTTCAATTTGGACCAACCAGATATCATAAGATGACTTTTACTCAAAATCCCATGTTGATATGACCATCCATGTCAAAGAAGTAGCAATAATATTTTCAGGGACCAAAGTGGTGGCCATACTTGGTATCAGACAAATACCATTTTCATTTAGGACCAGCAAGACATTAAAAGAAGTCTTTATGAAATCTCCATGAACATATTACCATCGATTTAAAAGGAGTGATGACATAGTAACATAATTTTCAAGATCGCTGCTGTGGCAGCCATATTGGATGTGAGATTAGCCCCATTTTCATTTAGGACCAAATGGACATAATTGGAAGTCTTTTAGTGAAAACCCCATGTTGATGTGACCACCAATTCAGGATGAGCAGCAATAACAAGATTTTCAAGATGGCCACTGTGGTGGCCATATTGGGTGTTAAAGCAGCAACATTTTCATTTAGGAAAAACTAGATTATGGGATTAATTGTAGTTTTTTCGGGGGTGGGGGAACTAATTTTGATTATGCAATACTTCCCCATTGCTGTTGTGTAACTTACTTTTTCATGTTGAAGAACCCAATTCATAAAATGTGAATACACCCTCCCACTAAGTGTAGAATTGTCAGTAAGAAATGGTTCACTCATGTATCTCACATGACCATGCACAGAATAGTTATTTTTTTCACACACTTTGATTATGCAAGGACATCAGAGCAGGGTGGGACAAGGGCATTTGGCAACAGCAATGAGTAAGTATTGCATATAATTAAAATTAGTTTTACCCACCCTACCCCAACTACATAATAGCAATAACGTACCTATCACATTTGTATAGATGGACTTGTCTGATGCGTTAAACAAGTCAATAAAAAAAAAATGGTATATACTCACTGTTAGAGGGAGAGATCCACTTTTAGAATGTTGGTGTTTCTATGGGCAACATGTGCCATGGATACAATAATAAAAAATGCCTGTGTTTTGTTGTGCTAACAAGTGGAGGTTTCAAGAAAGAATGTTTCAGACAGGCCTATGTGGCACTGACAGCTAAAACATCACAGGCTTTTAGTTTCATAAAAGAAAGGTCGCTACTGGTAAGGGACTGAAAAACTCTTTTGATTGTGGTGACAATCCACCATGATATAGTAGAAGTCGAAACAGATGTATATCTTCAATCTAAGTGTTTCTACAGATATTTTTCCCAACAGACTAAAACTGGCTAAAGTAATTCTAATACATAAGAAGGGAGATCTTTCTGATATGAATAACTATTGACTTATATATCAGTGTTATCATCAATTTCATATGTATTAGACATGTTTGTAATGAATTTAGAAACTACCTGCAGTCATTTAATTTACTGCAATCACAATAATCAGGCTTCTGTGAAGGACATTTATGCCAGACTACACTAAATAGAATGGTGGATGATTGGTGAACAGCAACAGATCAAGGTAACTTTGTAGGCTCAGTGTTCCATGACCTGACAAGGTTTCTGAGCATGTAAATCACAAAATCATGCTGGAAAAGCTAAGCATACAGCAAGTTAACCATGAAGCTTAACTTGGTGTTAAACCTATCTTGAAGGCAGACAACAAGAAGTTTCTATTTTAAATAAACCTTCAGATAAAAAACTGATAAAATCAGGTGTTCTGCAAGGATCAGTTCTTGGACCATTCTTCTTTCTGCTGCACATCAATGATTTACCGTATCACATTGAACTATCTACCACCAACAATGTTCGTAGATGACATGACATTATATAACAATATCAACAAGATCAACATGCCATGTGATTAGCATTAAATGAAACAAAGATCTGGTAAAAATGAATAACGGTGTGAGAACAACGATATGACGATAAATGCAGCCATATCAAAAGCCATGATCATAAGTAGTCAAGCAAAAGTAAAAGCTGAGAAAAATGATTTCAAAGTAATGATAAAAGCAATGGATATACAACAGTCTGAAAATGAAAAACTACTTGGCATCGTGAGAGACAATATCTTGTGCTGGAAAATGCAAGTTGATAAGGTCATTATAAGAGTTACACACCTAGAATATTGTTGTTCTATCTGGGTTCATAGTGTACAGACAATCAGGAAAGATTAATGAAATTTCGAAAAGAGCAGCTTAGGTTTTTCTTGATGCTGATTTATATACACCATCAACAAATCATTTTAAAACCATAATGTAGCTTTCATTTCAGCAGAGAACTCAGTTTCAAACAGGTTTACTAGTCTATAAATCCTTACATGGATTTGCTCCTGGTTATCTTAAATGGAACTTAAATTTGTTGAAAATGTACATATGTATGAAATAAGATCCATCTCAAACAACAAGGTGTGTTTACCCAAACCAAATTCAGAGTTTTATAAGAAGAGTTTTGCTTGTTCTAGAGCAAAACTATGGAATTCCATGCCACATTATTAAAATGTCAGCTGTCTTATGCCAAGCTTTCAAAAAGCTTTAAGTCAACACGTATAGAAACAATCATTTATATGATTTTGTTTAATTCAGTACTACTACTTTTTACAATACTGTAATAACATGTACTCGCCTATAATGTTTTATTCATGTTTGCTACTACTATTTGTATGAATCCTGTATGTACTCATCCATAAAGGGTTGTGCATATTTTATTGTAGCAGTAGATCAGTTGTCTAGTTTTTAATAGCATTTGTTGTCTAAAGACACTTCATCTTCTAAAAATTATATATGACCAAATGAGCTCTTCCTTAAATAAAGTCATTATTATTATTATTAATTTTATCCTTCAAGAGAAAGGAAATGATGTTTCCTACCCTTCCTTTTCCTGCCTGAGACATTTACATGTTGATAGAAACACAGTGCTCTAACTAGGCATAAATAAATCATCATCGCCAGCACTGATTTGACTGGGACTGGAAATCTATAACGGTAAATGAGCTACCAAAAATAACAGACTTTTGGCTAAAAATCCCAGTTGGCAAAGGATACAAACAGATTCATAACTGCCATTAAATTGGAGACAGACAATGCATGAATCTAGCTGCATCTTCTCACAGACATCAAAGCAAGTAAACACAGTCTTAGTGTAAGGTCCTGAAGGAAGCTCACTCAATTGTTTATGGAGGGTTTTAGTTAAAGACCATAAAGCACAAGATAGATTCCATTTGTGTGCAAAAAGAGCATGAGACAGGTCTCTTGCATCTCAATACTTAATGAGATCAACAAGGTGTGAATCTGAACCCAGAGAATTTAATTGCGTTGAAAATGGCAGCTCTACAGTACTTGAGAGTAGATACCGAACATCTTATGCTCTCAAAAAGGAACAAAATGATATCAACAATGGAAGTTACAGAGGAACAACTAGGATTAATACATCTTCTACTCACAGAAGAGTCTCCACTTGGCATCACAGACCTTGGACGCTGAAGCTCTCCTGTCCTAAATGATGCAACTAGCAACCTGGCCTGAAAACTTGTTCTGGTGGATAAAGAAACTGAGATGAGACAAGGGTGATGGTGGAGAATGTGTGGACTGTTGTGTAGCAGGGAGTCCATCTGTTATAACAGAAGACCCCTCCTATGAGGCAGAGACCTGGCTGATCAATCAACAGGTTTCGAAAATTGATTAACCACAACTGTTGGACCACAATGGGAATATGAGAATGATGCGAGTAATGGAAGGTTTTGTAGAACCTGAACAGTGGGAAGGCATACGCTAACAGGCAATCCCCACTGGAAGGTGAATGCATCCACTGCCCATGCTCTTTGGTCTAGGACTAGAGAAATGTAGAGTGTGTCTATGTGTCACCTGGATTTTAACATACCTTTAAAAAAATTTCAGTCATATCACTATGATGTTTGCAGCATACCAGTTTATAGTGATGTCTAGCACCAGAACATCATGCCACAGACACATAGCATCATGTCCCACCCAGTCAGATTGTCCTGACACCAGGCTGACTAGTCCTTACACTAATCCCTTAATGCCGAGTGCTAAGTGAAGCAACTGCTAGTAAAATTTTTATAAGTCTTTGGTATGACTTGGCTGGGGTTCGATCCTGTGACCTGCATCTGAAGCAGATGCTCTAACCACTCAGGTCACCAGAGTGGATGAGAAATGTAGAAGGGAAGCCTGTTGCTGAACCTGGTTGCAAACAAGTCCAAATGAGTCTTTCCTCACAGCGAGAAAAAGGGACTACCTTAAGCAGTAAAGTGACCATTCTGTGAGGACTTTTTATTCGCACTAGGCAAACTGTCCACTAATACATTTTTCTTCCATGGAAATGAAGTAAATTCAAAAGGTGATGTTCCCCTAGGTTGTCCAAAAAGGAGGTTCCAAATCCACATGCAGAGATTAAGGGCACATGTGGCTCCTTGACATTGGAGATATGCTATGATGGATGGACATGTTGTCAGGAGTCCATGACACAGCAACCTCAATGCATTATTGCAGAGCTTTAATTTCTAGATTGTTGAAGTGGCGGGACGACTCATCCTGAGTTAAGTGACCCTGGAGAATTATGCCCTCCAGTTCTAAATGAGCACCCCAACTGGAATCTGATGCAGCAATGAACAGATAGGAGTGGGAATCAGGTGCATGCATGTTGCTCCCCCTCCCCATCAGGAATCTGTCCTCATTCATCCACCTGCACAAATGGTAATGAAAATCTAGTCCTAGACAAATCAAACTACCAGTAATAGCGAATTGGAGTGGTGTATATAGAGATATCCTAAAGGAACCAGCATCAGCAGCAATGTTCAAGGTTCCCAATAAAAAGATAGGTTAATGCGAGCAGACAATGATGGTTTTGCTCACTGTGCCGGTAGAAGTGCTAAGATTCAATCTATGCAATCCTGTGTAACCCAGACTAAGTTCTGGTTCATGAGGAAATTCAATCTCACATAACTGAAGACCTGAGATGAAAACAGCTGACTTCAAGAGGATGGGTATGAAGCCAATCAACTTTGGACGAACAATCAATCAGCCAGTCGTCGAAGTACTGAAAAACCAGGATTCCCAATAATCTTCACTAATTCTCTATTACTCCTGTAACTCGGGTGAATATATTGTGTGTGGAGCACAAATGGAGGTATTTTTGATGTGCAGGTAATACTGAGATGTGCCAATAGTCAATGGAGACTGTCCAATCTGATGGATGCATCATGTTCTGGATTGAGAAAGTGGTCTCCTCGATGAAAAGTTCCTCCAGAGGAAACCAGTTCAACAGGCAGAGATAATGATGCAAAAGTTCCTGCTTAGCTTTGTGACCAGGAATATTTTGGCAGTAGAATACAGGAGACTGATTTCACTGCCCCTTTAAGCAAAAGTGCATGCACATCTTCCTTTAATTTCACCAGCTTGGACTGGTGAAAAAACATAGGGAGCCTAGAGAGAGAGGTTGTTTCTAAAAATGAAATCGGTAACCCTCACTCACAATAGAAAGGACCCACTTGTCGTCAATGATGCTTGACTATGCCTTGGAATAGAAACTTAGATGAGCACATCTATGGGGATGTCTGGGAGACAAATGCATGGCAGAGTAAGTCCCTTGGGCTGTTCCCACCTCCTTCGTTGGGAAAGGAAGGAAGGTTAGAGACCTTACTCCTAGAGGTTCTTCAGCAATTTCTATGCCTTGAACTCTACCAAGGAGGGTAAGGTATCGCTTGAGTTTGTGCACTGGACGCTGGCTGCATCTGTTTGACAAATTTAGCAGAATGCCATGTTGATGATCCTTTAAAATTTGTGAAGCTGTGGTAGAGATGACTCCTCCAAAGAGGGTATTGGCTTCCAACATAGCAGACTAGGAGGGTGTTTACTATAGTTAACCAAGACTTTTGAGAAGTACAGTGCAACATCATGGCCAATGTATAGAAGTTCTGCAGATAAAGCCATTGTGACAAGTGAATGCTGGGATATCTGGGGCAATCCTTCCAGCACGCTTTGGCATCTGAATTTGAGGTCATTTAACAGGTTTAAAGTTATTCCCAACTAATTATTTCAAAATTTATCATTTACATTTAACCTTCTTTATTTCTTTCAAAAACTGCATCCAAACCTGCAAAGTAAAAACCAGAAGATTCAAATATAAAATTTCTATTTGGATATTTTTAAAAAAGGATTATAATTTGAATGTCCAGATATTTGTTTACACTCTAGACCTAACATGCAAATGACAGCTGGGTATATGCATTTGTCATTTTATAACCAGAAAGTATGTTACTGGACTGCGATCTTGACAGCTACAACTGAAGGGATAGGGATGGATCCTGAGGTTGACATCAATGCATATATAAATTTGTCTTTTTATGCACAGTAAGTGTACAGTATATATAAGGATCTCAACAGTTTCCAAATTATGATCCTGCAGTAACATGCAAGTCCTATTGTAATAGATAGATCTAATATTCAAAGACAGTTGCATGGATGTGTCTTTTCATATTCAAAGTGTATATATGCTTTTATGGTGGGACTCTCAATAGCTTCCATTACAAGCCTGGCATTAGTTCCCGGGATCAAAGTCCATTTCTTTTCTGAAATTGTATTTCCATGTTCAGTACATGAAATATGGTTATAGGTTGGGATCTCTGAAATTTCTGTTATAACCTTATGGCAAAGTTCTTGGAAGCAGGGAATGACCCCTGGGAATTATGATGGGGATCCAGTTAAATATATGATAACACTTTGGTCATCAGTTTCATGACAATTCTTTAAACATGTACACAAGGCGTATTGGTGTACATGTAGCAATAACAAGATTTTGAGATGGTTGCCATGTAGGCCATATGGGATGTCTGGGCAGAACCATTTTCATTAGTGCCAACAACATACAGAGTCTTTAGTGAAAACCCATATTGATATGACCATCAATTCAAGAATAGTGATAACAAGACTTTCAAGATGATCACTATGGTGGTCATACTGGATACCGTGGTGCCGCCATTTTCATTTGGGATAAAGTAGATATCATTAGAAGACTTCTAGTGAAAACCCCATAGCAACACAACTTTCCAATCAGGAAGTAGGAATGACAAGATTTTCAATATGGCCACTGTGGGTGCCATACTGGATGTCAGATTGGCACCATTTTCAAGTAGGACCTAGTAAACATCATAATAAATCTTTATGTGAAAACCCCATGCAGATACAGTATGATCATCAATTCAGTAGTAACAACAACATCGTTTTTAAAAGATGGACGCTGTGGTGGCCATTCTGGGAGTCTGAGTGGAACCAGTTTCATTTAGGACCAACTAGCCATCGTAAGACATTTTCTGCAGAAAACCCCATACTGATACAACTTTCCATTCATCAGGAGTAGCAATAGCAAAGTTTTCAATATGGCAGCTTTGGTGACCCCATACTGAATGTCAAGAGTAGAAACATGTTCGTTTAGAACAAAGTAGAATGGGTGTGTGTTAAATTTCATGGCAATCCTCTACTAAGTAGCTAGGAATAATAATACCAGCTTATGCAAACAGATAGATGGATGGATGTCAGATGACAGACAACTGGCCATCCTATTGTGGTCTATGACCAGCAGAGCTAAAAACTGATAAGATTAAAATATAAAAGTTACTGGGTCAAAACGGCAAAGTTTTGGTATGGTTGAGTTATGGTGAAATAAAGTAAAATATATACAATACAATTTACAGTGAGTTTTAAAATACTGGCAAGACTTAATACATGTTCATGTAATGTGAGTTGGAAGCCGCATTATGTATGTAACATACCGGTATTATGGGTTCAGGGAATGGGTGGGGACTAAAAAGTTTTACAAATAGGGGTATAGAGTTAATATAAATCACAAATATGTGCGAAAAAGTACTGGAATTAACCAAGGTATATAATGAAATTTGTTCAAGTATAACATATTATCAAAACTGAAATAAAGGAAACAAGGTTGATCTATTAAAGATAATCAGAAGTATATAAATCTGTATCTTTATTAATGTGTGTGTGTGTGTGTGTGTGTGATTTGATTTTTTTTATGTAGTTTTAACAGTTTTAGTCATAATGCAACAATGTCTGCAGTGTGACAATTTATAGTAATGTCTAGCACTGCAGCATCATGCTGCAGACATGTAACATCATGTCTCACACTGTCACATTATCCTGACACTGGGCCGACCAGTCCTAACACTAACCTCTTAATGGTGAGTACCAAGTGAGCCAGCTGTTAGTACCATTTTTATAAGTCTATGGTAGGACCTGGCCGGGGTTCGAACTCGCAACCTCCCGCATCAGAGGTGAATGCTATAACCACTTAGCCACTGGAGCGGTCTCTTTATTACTGAGAGTTTGGGACAGGATATGGAAGCATATAAAATATTTATGTAAAAAATAAAAATATCACAGTTGGTTTATTGTACTAAACTAAAATTAAATTCTGGATTTAGAATACACCCACACCCACCCCAATCATATCACATTCAAAATCAAACACCAGCTACTTTTAGAGTCCATTAGATGGCAAAATGATGGAAAACAGCAAGAAGTAAGAGCAGACATGTACAAATTTTGAATGCCTACAACAGACACTTAAAACAGATCATTGAACTAATCTTTTGAGTTGTGCGATGTAAAATCGATGGAAATGCTCACTAAAGTATAAACATTATTTTCTTTTTTTAATCTGCTTCAGCAAAATTGTTCTATGGCAAATTTTGCGAAATATAGTAACCCTGAGAACAGGTTACTATAGACACAAGTAACAGATATTTCACACTTTTAAAGGATGAAATATGAAGAAAAAAAACTTGTTTACCTTTACTAGCAATCAGGCTATAAAGATCCACAGAATAATAAATTGCTCATGATTGGGCTACATATGTATGGAATTTTGCTCAGGCCTTTAAGCATCATGTGTGAATTTTCTTCAGGAGTCCTGTAGATTGAAATGTAATTGCAGGCAGAAACAATCCTGAAACTGACACAATCAAAAAATGAAAAATACTTTACTGAAACTGTTTTACACTGCTATTCTAACAGAAAAAAGACAGAAGTTGATATTGTACTTGAAATATGAAATCTTTCAAGGTTGGGGTGGGAGGTGAGGGTGATGTTGGCTCAGGACATAGTTAAGACTCCTTCACTTTCTATGCATATTTTTGCAAATGACTGGCACTGAAGCAGGGGAGGGAGCAAAAAAAATGTAGGGATGGGAGAGGTAAAATAAATTTTAATTATGCAGTACTTACCCATTGCAATTGCATAGCTATTACTTTTTTGGGTAGAAAACCTCAGTCATGAAATGCGAATACATCCTCCCCCAGAGTGCAGAAATGTCAATAAAACATGGTCCACTCACACATCCATGTGCTTAAAAGTCATCTTTTCATAGACTATGATTACACCAGGACATCAGAGTGGGGTGGGAGGAGGGCTTTTAGCATTAGCAACAGATAAGTATTATGTAACTAAAATTAGTTTTACCCCTCCCAACTACATTTATGTAGAAACAATAAATTACCTATTGCTATTGCAAAAGCTGAACTTTTCTGTTAGGTGGGGCTGCAATTATAGGTCCCTGAGAAAAACATGCACATTGTTGTGCATACAAGAGGAGGTAAAAGAAGGTAGTATGGGATTTGCCAAAATGCTGCCTTCATCATATCCTCCAAGGAAGAATGAATTAAAAATTCCCATTAAACTGGAGACAGTGTCAACAGACAAGGCATGAAACTCACTGCACTAACATCAAAAGTGGGTAAAATCAGTCTTACATGTGTAGTTCTGAAAGGAAGCCTCACTCAGTGGTTCATATTAGGTTTTGGTTAAAGACCAAGAAATAACATTATAGATTCCATCATAGCATAAGAGAGCTGGAGATCAGCACAGTAAATACTATGCCCTGTGAGAATTTTTAATTGTACTGGAAATGGCTGCTCTATAGCCCTTGATAGTTGATACTGAACGTCTTTTAATCTCAAAACAAACAAAAGGAAATCAGCAATGGAAGTTACTGAGGGACAGATTAGGTCAACATAATTCCTACTGTACCAATCAATTCTAATTCTTCACCTGGCATCAAGGACCTTGGATGATGAAGTTCTTCTGGCCTGAATGATGCAAGTTACGATGTAGCCCAAAACTGTTTGGAGATTGCTTCACATAGCCAAAGGTGGAGGTGGAAAATGTGTGGGCTGTTGTGTAGGAGGGAGCCCATGTTACAACAGAAGATTCCTTCTGTGAGCTGGAGACCTAGAATATCTTTGAACCATGATCACTGGTGCCACAATGGTAATATGAGAATGATATGAGCAGAACAAAGCTAGTAGTCAGAATGCTGGGAAGCCATATGCAAACAGACAATACTACTTCGTGCTGAATGCTCTCTGGTCCATGACTGGAGAAACATAAAAATGGAAGTCTATTGCTATGCCTGGTTGCAACAAAGTCCACCAGAGGCTTTCCCCAAAGTGAGAAAATTGCCTTAATCTTGCTCTGTCGATGCACCCTTGCAAAGCAAGAAATACTGCTTTATTTCTAGATTGTTGACATGAAGGGACAAATTCATCATGAGTCCAATGACCCTGCAGAATTATTACCACTGTTTCTATGCACCCCAACTGGAATCTGAAGTGTTGTCAAACAGATAGGACTGAGAGTCAGGCACATGCTTGAGGACACCAGTCAGTAATCTGCCCCAGTTCACCCACCACTGCAAATGGCAATATAAATCAGATCCTAAAGGACTCAGAACTGACAGAAAATATGTGTAGTTTCCACATTGTAAGAAGGAGAAACTGTAGCAACATATATGGAAATGTCCTCAGGGAATCAGCATCAGCAGCAGCATTCAAGGTTCCAAAAGAGGTAGGTAAAGGTGACCAGTGATAATTTTTACTGACAGTGTCTCTAGAAGTGCCAGGATTTGATCTATGTGATCCTGTGGCCTTCGACCAAGTTTTGATTACTGACGAAGATCATTCCTATGTAAATGAAGTTCTGAGATGGAATGAGCTCTGACTATTTGATGCTGGGTAAGAGACTCGATCAAGTTACTGTGGAACATATTCTGATGGAGGGACTGAACCTTAACATTGTGGATCAGTGAGTTATCAAGGTACTGGAGAATTGGGGTTTGCAGTAATCACAGGTAAGACACTACAACACCCATAACTCTGAATACTCTGGGTGCAAAAGTGATTTCAAACAGAAGAATCCAGAATTGAAAACTTCCTCTTCCAAGCAAAACGGAGGTATTTATGACATGGAAGAAATATTGGGACATGCAAATAGACATCAAAAAGGTCAATGGAGACTGCCCAATCTGACAGATGCAGTGTTCTAGATTGAGAAAGTGGCCTTCATCTTGAAATGTTCCTCCAGAAGAAACTACTTTAATTGGCAAAGGTTTATATAAAAAGTTTTGCTTTTCTTGGTGACTAGGAATATTCAGGAGCAGAATATGGAAGGCTAATTGTTCAAGACCCTCTTGACTGTCCCTTTCCCCAAAAGGGTGTGCACCTCTTCCCAAAATTCACCAGATTTGACTGGTGAAAAAACACTGGAGTCATTGATGGAGGGGATTGTTTCTGAACTTAAGTCAGTAACCCCGACTTACAATAGAAAGAATGCACCCATCGTCTGTGATGCTTGACAAAGCCTCTGAAAAAAAATGGCTCAGACAAGCACCTATGGGGATGTTTGCATGGCAGGTTTGGCTGTAAGTCCCTTGGGATGTCTCCCCCCCCCACTCCCTTCCTTGTGGCCCTTCAGTGAATTCATGCCATGAACCCAACTGACAAAGAAGCCTAATTTGATTGTAGTTGCACATGTATTGAAAAATATGGCCCTGGGTTGATTCCCATAGAGTAAGTATGCTTCCTGATTGATTGTGATGGGACTGGAGTGGGTGTGAAGAACCTCTGTCAAGGATTCTTCAAATCTTCTGAAGCCAAGGCAGATATAACTCGTCCAAAGAGGAATCTGGCTTCCAAGGAAGCAGCCCTGTGGCTAAGCAAGAACTTGAGAAGTCCAGCACAATGTGATGGCAGCCACTTAGTTCTGCTGATAAAGACATTGTAACAGAAAGTGAAGGCTGGGATGTCTTGGCCACAGCTTCCAGCACAAGCTTTAATGAAGATGTTTTCATAGTAGTCTCCTTCAGTATGCTGAATGAAACAAATGAAAAGTCAGACTTCCTTTTCAAAAGCTACACCTATTTCAGTGGAAAGGCATGACCAGGCTCCAGTCAAATTAGTTACCCCTTAGGATGCACTTGTGTCCATCTGGGGAGGATTAATAGGCCACTTCGTGGAATGAATCTGGGAACTAAAGTCAGAGACCATGGGTTTCAAGGTAGAGGGAGGAACAGACCACCCTCTACACTGGTAAGAGATGTCTCAAAAACTTCTGATAAATTTCTTAATCACAGAATCTTGGGCTGTGAAAAAAATGGTTTAAGGCATCAGTCTGCATGTAAGAGGTGGCAAACTTCATTTACTACCATATCAAGAGACCAATCTCCCACTCTGCATTCAACTGTGAGGATGTTGTTGTTGTGTTAGATTTAATGCCATTTCACAATGCAAGATGGGCAATACATGGCAGCCAGTATAGCTTGTGGAGGAAGAACCCAGGGAAACCTTGTTAAGAACCACTGACTCACCAGAGGGTACTGGCAAGAATTCTCACATACCCACATTGGCAGAGCCTGTGACTCAACCGAAGCAGACAGAGGTGAAATGGCAGTATTCGGTAAAGGAAATCACTTTAGACCACTTGGTTAACAGAAGCCCCTCCATCTGAGGAGTTGG
The DNA here is from genome assembly GCA_016617855.1 of Megalonaias nervosa. Lineage (NCBI taxonomy): Eukaryota > Metazoa > Mollusca > Bivalvia > Unionida > Unionidae > Megalonaias > Megalonaias nervosa. The sequence goes on from JAECUM010035558.1 coordinate 228,797, forward strand.
TAGGCCTGGTAGGAGGTGCCAATTAAGCTGTTTGCACATCAAACTCCTTGGACTCAATGAGGATATATAAAGCATCATCAGAACATTCTAAGCTGGACAGTGACTAGGCATCACTATATTTTTTTGGTGGAAGACATAGGAGCACCCTACACCATTTCCCACATTTGTTTATCCTGGTCATCTTCGCTAGCCATGGTCCCGATAACTCCATCTACACCTTGGCAGATCAAACAGCTATATCAGTGCTTTGTCCTAGCGACATCTATTGGATTTCATGTGTTGCCTTCCATAGTAATTCCAACTAATCAAATGCATGGTTCATTGTACATCAGCCGAAAACAGTGGTGGTAACTGACCTAAAAATTATACTTTGTAAGTTTAACATCAAAAGTATGACTATGACCAAAGGGAAGCCATTACAGGTCTATTTGGGTGAAAGGTATTTGTGCAAACATGGACTGGCATTGGATAAGTGCTTATTTATCAGTCCATTCAATTTGAGTGTTCCTCTTGTCTCGATCATGTAGAAACAGTTCAAATCTGAACAAGTGAATTTTGATTGGATGTGGTGGAATGCCGTGGCATCCAACAAAATTCACAAACCTGAAATACAGAAATATCTACTCAATATGCTTAGGTGTAGATAGGGCTATTGGAACCTTGGCTAGTGAAGATGTATCATGGTTAGTTTGGGCTGTATATATGTTTTCGATGTTCCAGGCTGAAGACAAGACTGCTCATATTTCCTCAATGATGCTATACCTCAATATGCTTAGGTGTAGATAGGACTATTGGAACCTTGGCTAATGAAGATATATCATGGTTAGTTTGGGCTGTATATATGTTTTTGATGTTCCAGGCTGAAGACAAGACTGCTCATATTTCCTCAATGATGCTATACCTCAATATGCTTAGGTGTAGATAGGGCTATTGGAACCTTGGCTAGTGAAGATGTATCATGGTTAGTTTGGGCTGTATATATGTTTTTGATGTTCCAGGCTGAAGACAAGACTGCTCATATTTCCTCAACGATGCTATACCTCCAGCCTTCTTAGTGGATGCCACCTGACGAGGAGATGACGGTGGAACATGAGCCATGGCAGAACCTCAACTCTGGATAAAGGACACAGCAGCCTAAGGGACCAACTACACTGAGGTAGAGGGACCCACATCTCATACAGATTACTGAGATAACAGGAGAATGGGGTGAATGCCAATTCAGTCCCCTTCCTTTATCTGGACCAATGGACTCTCAATCCTGTATGGAGTGTGATATTTGAGTGGTGAGAAGGGGGAATTCAGTCCAATCTCCATCCCTGTACAATAAATAAGATCTCTGAGTAATGTCCACTGTAAAATCAGCAAGCAGTATGAGATGACCAGTGTCTGGCATAATAAGATCAGTCACCAGGATGTATTAAAATCAAACTAACAAGGTTTTGCAACACAAAAATGTAAAAGCTATGCAGAAGTGATGGATAAGTTACTGCTTCTGTTAAATTAAATATTTCTTGCAAATGCTTAATGCATGGAAAAGTTAATAATAAAGACTTTATTTAGAGAAGGTAACTCAGTTACAGAACTAATCTACCTTGAGGCCTTCTATCTGTTATGTACAATATATACAGTGTATACAACATGATGTGAAGAATCTGACTTGACACTAAATAATTGATTTTAAAAGTCTAAGTATCTAGCCTGGAACACAAGCACAGGCATCTGTGAATACATAAACATATATAAAATATAAAATATCATCCTTCACTGAAAAAATTCAACTGTGAAAATGATGCAAAATTACAGAAAAGCAGGTGGAATTTATTGTACTAGAACTGTTCAATTTTCTAAAGATTTCATCCATTTGAGACACTGATTATAAAAAGAAGAAATGGTAGAAGCCTGCATTATGTCAATGGGAATGTTGTTCCATACCAGTGGACCAGTAGCTTGAAAACTTTTTTTTAAACAATTCCTTCTTTGGCCTTGTTATAATGTAATTTTTACTTCTACTGACCTTAAATTTGGAGTACCATCAGCATCTCTTTGGAGAAAGATATTGCTTAGACAGCATATGAAGTACAATATGATGGATTTGGTAATTTGTCATATCTGCTCCCAATTGCAGACTTTTTCTAGATAAGATTTTCCTTGCATGGATAACTGCACTAATTCTTTTGCTTCAATGATAAGATCACAACATACACTGTATTTCTAATTCAAGTGAACACATGCTTGGAACTCAGCATTAAGAAGTTACTGTTAGGACTGGTTGGCCTGGTGTCAGGATAATGTGGTTGGGTGGGACATGATGCTACATGTCTGTGGCATGATGCCCTAGTGCAAGACATCACCATAAATTGGCACACTGCAAACATCATAGCAACATGACTGAAAAATTGTTAAAAGCTATGTTAAAAATCCAAATGACACATACACCTGCAACAACAATTTTAACACTACAAATATCCACCTGTTCTAAGCAGCCATTGCAAGCATGCAGACATCAATTCCAAATACAGATGAAAGAATGGTTTGGAATAGATACATGAATCAAAATCCTTTAAAAGTCAGTTTTGGAGGTGACTGAAATTATTAAATAGTTAGTTAAATCCAACTAAGGTAAGTATAGTATTCACTTACCCTCTTGCTTGTTTGTACCTGCCTATTGATTTTAGATCCATGGCATAGAAACTGCACAAACCTTGTTCATTTCATTCATCAAAGTAGTTTTCTACTCTGAATGTCACAATGGCATCCCTAACACAATTATCTGTGTGTTTCAAGCCAAACAGACATTTCTTTACTAACAAGATGCCATATCTGCATGGTCAAATATATTTTTTTTTCTTCAGATAACAAATGTGAAGTAGTTGATCAACTTCAATAAGCTTTAAATGATTCCCTAAACTTTTCTATCTTTGTGAGTTTCTTTTCTTTAAACATATGTGTAAGAGCTACAACATATCATTTTGTTTAATTTTATATTACAAAATTAAAACTACTGTATTTACCATATATGTTAAGACACAATAAAATAAATTATTTTTTTCCTGCTGCAGAACTTTTGGTGAAACCTTTTTTCACCTAGGTCATAGGTCCTAAGAATAAAAAACCCAAATAAATTTGTACTGAATTTGCATGCACACCCCCCAATGTATGTTACAATAAAATTAATAAATAAAATGCTTATTTGATAATAAAATGAAAGAAACTAACCTTGTATTGTTATCATTTATTCCTCTTTTCTCATCATGAATAATTTATTAAAGACAAAAATATATCCATGAACTCAGTCATGTAACATCCGCATCAATACTGTAATGTGTATCGCTTATGTCAGATAACAAAAGACACATTGTTTATTGATGTGAATATATAGAAACGAATCATCTTTGATTGTACTCAAATGTTTGAAAATGTTATCAGACTGAAAATTGGATCCAACAATATTCCAAATGAGAGAGGGAGTAATATCAACTGATTGCTTGAAGGCACCTGCCATACACACAGCACAGCATACAGTATAAAATAACCAAGATTGTGTTATATCCTGGTTAAATATATGACAGTATCTCACAAACAGAAATTATTACTGAAAATAAATTCACTGCGAGTGCAATGATAATGCTTTCAACAGCATGGGTTACAGAGTGTATAATTTAAGCTGGTTAATGCTATATATACTATTTACCCTGCAGACATCATATACACACATTCAGGTGACAAAGGGAAGCCAACTTTGCTTCCTTTTTACCAGTATTCAACGGAATTTGAAAACAAATTGAAACAATGGAAAAGTTTTTCAAATCATGTAATTTAGTGCTTAATGCAAGGACAGCAATGATCCAGCATTTCCCAGAAGATTTGGCCAAGAAAATAAAATTATTCAATAATGAGTTTTATCTCAAGTACAAGACTTAATAATGTTAAAAATAAAATTTGATTTTTAGTGCATTTTCTGACATGTAATTTTCGAGTGATTTAAAAAGATGACTCACAGCTTAAAAAAAACCTGTCCCAGAACATACAGTGCACAAACGCATTACTTCAAAAATTAATTTATGGTTCCCAGGAGATACGGTCTCCCAAAATATATGGTAAATATGGTAGCCATTACAAATATTAGATGCAGATGACAGAGTTTCCTTAAATTAGACTGTTCTGGAAATAAGAAAAGAGCAGTATGCAGTCAGTCTGTTTGTTTACTATAACTTCTTCCATTTGATTGAAATGCAAACAAGATGACAATGTTCTGGTAGCAACAACCATCAATTTTCTATTATTGAAATAATTGCAAACAATTGATTTTATCACACAGATCTAATTAAGAGCTTTCAAAAGCAGTTTTGTTTTTCAAAATTATCTCTAATAGAGAAAAAGCTATGGAACTTTTAAGTTCTAAAACATTCATGAATTTCTGGAATTATTTTCTTATATAAATGTTTTCAGATTATGTGGCAATCATGAAACCAAAGTAAAATGTTCTTTCAATAAACATAACTTTTTGGTAGTTAAGAAATTTTAACCTGAAACTTGGCATTCTGATGGCAGTCATTCTGCTGGCATTTTTTGTGCTGAAAACATATTTCTCATTAAATCTTTTGTCTGACTTTAATATTTTAATTTATAAATAAAAGTCAACAAAATTATTTTCATAATGTTTCTGTCATTTAATTGAGCACAAGTATATGACATTAGCAATGGTTCACATTGTATAAAAAATAACTTCCAGAGTCTTGCTTACATTACAAGTATGCACATTTAAATATTTCATACAGCGTACAAATTTCTGAAAATTTTGTCAACCTAATGTAGTTACTCATGAATAAACTTTTTTGTCAAGATAAACTGTTTGTCCATTCTACATGTCCAGTGAAAGTACCTTTGCTTTCTACATGATGCCATGAACTGAACACATGCTGTTTTATCATTACTTATTTATGTAGCTAAAAAAATTAATCTTTCATAGTTTACTTCAAATTCATTTGCCACACTCAGCAAAGTAAAAAACTAATAAAAATTGACTATTAGTAGTGTTACTGTTATTGTTGTACTGAAAATTTGCATTTGTCTGATACCTGCCAAAGAAAGAATATTGGTGACATTATTGAGAAAGAAAACTCCCCTTACAATATACAACATATAAACAAATAAAATATGTACTGAATATAATAGAGAACAGATTTTAGAGTACGTGGGAAATTAAAGTATTGCAGACAATACTCACAAAAAGAGATTAAATATTTACAAATCTGACATTTGGTCTGGGTGGTTTGTAATCATTTCTGAAAAATAATTTCGGTACAGTAATAAGGCTTGGAATATGCTCATTTTAATGGTCTATGATGCAGTTCTTTAAACTGTAAAATATGTTATCAACTTAGTGATAAATTTGAGGGATTATTTCTTTGTTTAGGAATATCCTATGAACTTGCTATAACCACAGACTTACCATCTATACTTGCATATAAACCTAATAATTTAGGAAGAAATAAAAGCCTAGAAGAAGGAGGGTCAGAATATACACTAGTCAAGGTCTAAACTTTGAAATTTTTAAGTTTGTTTGTTGACTACGATAATGGCTGTAAATTTGGGACATGAGAAAATAATTTTTTTTCTTCACGTCCTATGACTTATATGCATGTAAAAAAAAAAAAAACATTTTTGGTATCCCAACACTTTGCGTGTGCATATTTTCTGATTTCTCCAACGTGATACTCATCATCATCAATCCCTTAACCTAAGAGGTCATTGGGACACCGCAGTTGACTTTGCAACCAATTCTCTCCATCTTTCCCTGTTCTCTACTGCCCTTTGGGAATCTCCAAATCCCATGCCTGTCCACTCTTTAATATTGCCTAATTGGCACAGTTACCATCTTAAACTGATGCATATTAAATGAGAAATACACCTGTAGTGAAAACAGAGAAGGCATATATAATATATTACTTTATTCAGAGAACCATGTGTTGGCACATCTATGTGTATACTGTTTATATATACATGTCTAATGTTTAGCATGAATAGAGAATCAACACCGTATACTCACCTGCAAATCTCATCACGTACATTGAATCCACAATACAAGTAATTCCATTGAAAATATGCATAAAGACTGAAAATATTCAATAATTTTGTCATGGGTCATATAGGTCTGAATTCAGTGGAGAAAAAAAAGCACAATCATGTAATGAATGAAGAAGAACATTTACTTTTCAGTACGTCCCAAGTCGGTAAAAGTTAGTTTGCATTTTAAGCCGCCTTTGGTAGCGTTTGTAAGCATAAACTTTTTTCCTGCAGAAAGGAAACTTTCATGGCACAGTAAACGTGTTCCAGTCATGCTGGAAAATGAAACAATCCATCAGATTCCATTTCTTTTATTTAAGTTTGGTACTGACTTCCTTTGAAGAAAGGTTCTTTGTTTTTATTGAAGATTGTAGTTGACTTTCTTTGATGAGGGGTGCATGCATTATTGAAGTGACCACTGAAGAACAGCTTTGGAGAACCAAACAAATGCCTGTTTCTTATTGTGGCGGCAACATCAAATAATTGTATTGCATGATTAAGACTGATTTTTTTTTCCATTTGCTTAGTACGTTTTCATAACAATCAGTGCTTTAAAGGTATTCTTTGAAATTTCAGCAAACCATTTTATCTGAGTACATTTTTACAAAAGGAACTGGCCATTGTTTGGTCTATTATAGATACTCTTCCTCCCTGGCTACTGAATAGACCAACAAGTATGATCTTGATTTTTTGGGTTTTTTGTTACATTTGTGGTAGCAGAGTGATGCTGCCTTCCACGCATGCATCAGAAATTTAAAAAGGGTCAACGGATGATAGAGACACAGGAATTCTGGCCTGATGACAGGGATTACTACAGAAAATGTGAGTGTTCTGAAGGATTTAATTCTGACTGAAAAGAAAAGGAATTTTACTTACCATCCACATACAAATGTCAGTCTATGTAATTATATCAATTACTCACAAGTGGCCGAAAAACCAATGAAAGATAAATTATGAGATAATGTCTCGTCTGGTTGATCTTCACTACCAGATATGTCAACAAATAAATCCCCGGATATCTCACAACATACAGTACTCATGCTAGATGTCAACATAAGTGGATTATGATATAACAATGTACTGTTAAGATGGTTTGTCAATACGGGCAAAGAATTTGTTTATGTAACAATAGAAATTTCAGTGCATTTTATATCAAGTTTGCGGCTTCCTTTCATGGGGACTCTAAATTTTTCCACTCCAAACAAATGGTTGTATATACAAGTTTAAATAGCCAACAATGTCACCATTAAAAAAAAAATCGCCAGATGGTATATTTTTCCGCCAGCAAGAACAAAACTGCAATTTGCAAAAGCAGTGAAGCCCTGTGCGATCCCTGAATAAACTTTTTTACACGTTATTTTTTGTACTTTTAAGAAGAAAAACTATTTTTGTGTGTACGAGAAAAATACATAAAATTTCAGGAGCCACGCCACGATCATCTTGTATTATTCATACACGATCTCTTCCCCAAAATGATAAACTTCTTAAGTTTTTTTTTGTACTTTTAATTTTTTCGCGTACAAGAAAAACACATGTATATGAAATTTTGGGAGCCACACCACAACCGTGTTATATCCAAATTTGTGTTATAACGGAGCGTGCTATAGTGGGGTCACACTGTACTTTGATGCATAATTGCCATTTATTCCATAATATTAGCAAGATTACAGTAGCTACATAAACAGGGTGTATTTTTGATGTATAATTGCCATTTATTCCATAATATTAGCAAGATTACAGTAGCTGTATAAACAGGGTGTAAGGTTGCTTACATCAATAAACCACAACTCCATTTTTAAGGTATTACAATAATTTTAAAAACATTTCTGAAACTTCATTATTGCATTTTGGTGAAATACAGTGGTGCTTATGATTTGAATCAAGGGAATGTATTTCATTCACCATGACGTACTTCATTTAGCGCAAGTTGCAACCTTCAATGCACATCTGGTTGCACCATTATGACAATATGCTCACTAGCCTAAATGAGAGCGATGAACCAAACACCGTTCATGTGTGTGTGTGTGTGTTTTGAATTTTTAGCATAGCTTTAACAATTTTTCAGTCATATTGCTACAGTGTCTACAGTGTGGCAGTTTATAGTGATGTCTAGCATTGGGGTATCATGCCACAGACATGTAGAATGATGTCCCACCGAGTCACATTATCCTGGCACCAGGCCCTAACACTAACCTCTTAATGCTGAGCACCTAGTGAGGCAGCTGTTAGTACCATTTTTATAAGTCTTTGATATGACTGTTGTTCATTGTTGTCATGCTGGGACCACATTTTCATGAATTAAGTATTTACAATTCAAGACAAAATAAAATATAATTACTGGTGCAATGATAATAAATTATAATGCAGTAACACATAAACAAACAATAATTAACTCGAGTCAAATGGGAGAGGTACTGTTTGTTACATGTCTAGGCTTGAACAAAGTAACAAAGAAAAGAGTGAAGCCAACAAGCTTTGTAAATTTAACAAAATAATTTATTTCCCTAGAAAACAAGGTAAAAATATGAAAAAGGACTTAGGGTTTGTGAATCTAATCCAAACATTAATCCTAGAATTTAAAAATATAAGTCCTATCACTAAAAAGTTCGAAATGAGACAAAGTTCGAATCCTGATGAAGTTCCAAGATGGAAGGTGATGATGTCTTCTATATCCTGTTCTGTGTTGATGTGTCAACAGTTCCTTGTTGAATTTTATGAATCAAGAATAATATTCCAGCTTTAGAATTCTGAAGAATTTCCAATAAAATTCTTTGTCCAAGAATTTTTATGAGCACTGGTATTTTCCAGGGAATATAAATTATTAAATCCAAAAAATAGAAGAATTTTAAATCAAACTGGCATCATCAACATTAAAAACACCTTGAGCTCTGAAGGTGTAAATGAACGACCGACTATTTCACTACAAAATATCTGTTTTTACCCTCAACTAAAATGCAGTTTAGACCCCGTGATGGGTCAAATGATCATGGAGACCGAACAACGCAGTAAAATAATATGTCAATTAACGCGTAGGCTATTTACAGGATCAACTGTACTTAACGAATCTTACTATAAGATTCAATAATAAAAAAAAATAAAAAAAGGTTGTTTTCAATAGAGCTGATGCAAGCCAAGAATGACCTTGATTATGATCAATGGTTTTCACTCTCTGTTTACCAATTTCTGAATTAAGGTCAGGAACCACGTCAGCTAAAAATATAATGTAGCAACAAACTGCGTGTTTATCAGGTCAAAACAGAAAACTGAATTTTCCGAAAAAAAATGTCAAATCCAGCGAATAAAGTTATCAAGACAATAATGTAATGAAATAAAAATAAAAAAAAGAAATTTAAAACTAACACACAAGCAATTAAATTACATATATGTAACACTTCCCCCATGAAGAAAAAGAAAGATTTATATAATAAAGTTTTCTTTTTACCATATGTTAATTATACATGAGGTAAAAAAAAATTACACAAGAAGAACTCTTATGAATTATACAAAGTGTACGTGAAATAATATTTCTATACATGGGAAAGTGCATCTGCAATTAAATTGTCTTTTCCCTTGATGTGCCTGATGTCAAGATTATATTCCTGTAATAACAAACTCCACCTTCATAATCTTTGATTTTTGTTTTTCATCTTGTCAAAGAAAGTAACGGGGTTGTGATCACTAAACACAACAACTGGAGAAGGAGCTGAACTAAGATAAATTTCAAAATGTTGTAATGCCAAAATTAAAGCCAAACATTCCTTCTCGACTGTTGAGTAATTTCTTTGGTGCTTATTTAATTTCTTAGAAAAATGGCACACTGGATGATCAACATGATTACTATCTTCTTCAATCAATACTGCTCCAACCCCAACATCACTTGCATCAACAGAAAGTTTAAATGGTGGACTGAAATTTGGAGCTATAAGAACTGGTGCACCTTTAGATATGGCCTTTAACTTGTCAAAAGTCTCCTGACATTTTTCAGTCCAAAGAAACTTATTTTTCTTGCTCAATAAATTTGTCGGGGGTTCAGCAATATTAGAAAAATTGGAACAAAATTTCCGATAGTATCCAGCCATACCTAAAAATCGCATCAGTTGCTTTTTACTGACAGGCACAGGGAATTCAGAGATAGCCTTGACCTTAGCATCTATAGATTTAACTTGTCCCTGTCCCACAATATGTCCTAGAAAAGTTACACAAGCACGACAGAACTCACTTTTGGATAAATTGATTGTCAAACTTGCATCAGTGAATCTGTCAAAGAATTTCCGAATTATTGCTAGATGTTTTTTCCAGGTGTCATTGTAGATGATGACATCATCGATGTAAGCATCACAGTTATCTAGACCAGAGGTAATCATGTTCATCAAACGTTGAAAAGTACTTGGCGAACCCTTCATCACAAACGGCATCACTATACATTGATAGAGTCCATCTGGAGTCACAAATGCCAAAATTTCCTTTGCCCTTTCCATTAGTGGAATTTGCTAAATCCTTTCAGAATGTCAGATTTGGTGACATACTTGGCATTTCCAATTTTATCAATGCAGTCATTGATTCTTGGTAATGGAAATGAATCTGTTTTAGTCACACTGTTCACCTTCCTATAATCAGTGCACATATGGAAAGTTTTATCTGGTTTTGGAACAAGTATACATGGTGAACTCCACTTTTATTGGGCTCTATGAAAGCATTCTCCAGCAAATACTGAATTTCCCTTTTCAAGTATTCCTGTTTGAGAGGGTTCATCCTGTATGGGTATTGTTTCACAGGCTTTGAATCAACAATTTCAACGTCACAAAAAATTTTGTTTGTCCTCATAGGAATATATGGAAACAAGTGCTCATATTCGAATAATAACTGTTTAAGTTCATTCCTTTCTTGTTGTTGTAAATGTGAAAGTTTCTGGTCCAGATTTTTCATAATTTCCGAATTCCGAAGATTTGTTGCTCCAAGATCAACAGTGTGTGATTAAATTTCTTCACCTAAATCCTCAGTTGGTGGGACAGGTACAACTAAATTAATTGCATGATTTACCTGGCTATCTCTCTCAATATACTCCTTTAACATGTTAATGTGGCAAAGTTGTTTTGGTTTTCGCCTCCCAGGAGTATTTATGATGTAATTTAAATCACTTACTTTCTTTTCAACTGTGTACGGACCATAATACTTGGCCTGAAGGGGATTTTGTGGAATAAGCAAGAGAGCTAGAACTCTATCACCAGACTGAAAACTCCTTTCCTTTGAGTTTTTATCATACCTTAATTTCATTTTTGACTCAGTAGAGTGCAGATTCACTCTTGCGACCTCACAAGCCTTTGACAACTTCTACTTAAAATTAGAAACATAATCAAGAAGATCAAGTTCAGTATCTTCATCAGAAAGAAATTTCTCTTTCAACAACTTCAATGGTCCACGCACAGTATGTCCGAAAACTAGTTCAAAGGGACTGAATCCTAAAGATTCTTGAACTGACTCCCTAACAGCAAACAAAAGTAAATGAATGCCTTCATCCCAATCTTTACCCGTATCAAAGCAATATGATCGAATCATATTCTTCAAAGTCTGATGAAATCTTTCCAAAGCCCCTTGGCTCTCAGGGTGATAGGCAGAAGATTTGAATTGTTGAATGCCTAATTCATACATAACCTGCTGGAAAATTCCAGACTTAAAATCTGACACTTGGTCCGATTGGACAGATTTGGGAAGGCCAAACTGAGTAAAAAACTTTACCAAAGCTTTTATTTTAGTTTTGGTTTTAATATTTCTCAAAGGAACTGCATCTGGGAATCATGTTGATGCACACATAATGGTCAACAAATATTGGTTGCCTGACCTGGTCTTAGGCAAGGGACCAACACAATCTACCATTATTCTGCTAAATGGTTCGTCAAATGCAGGAATAGGTTGAAAATGAGCCTTAGGTACCTTCTGATTGGGTTTTCCTACCATTTGACAAGTATGGCAAGATCTGCAGTACTTACAAACATCACTTTTGATTTTTGGCCAATAAAAGCAAGTCATGATCTTGTGATAAGTCTTATTAATCCCTAAATGACCAGCCAGGAGTTTCATGGGCCAAACTAAGTATAGTGTGACCCCACTATAGCACGCTCTATTATAACACGAATTCGGATATAACTCGGTCGTGGTGTAGCTCCCGAAATTTCATATACATGTATTTTTCACGTACACGAAAAAAAACCTTCTTTCTTAAAAGTACAAAAAAATGTTAAAAAGTTTATCATTTTAGGGAAGAGATCACGTATGAATAATACAAGACAATCGTGGCATGGCTCCTGAAATTTTATATGCATTTTTCTCATACATGAAAAATAATTTTCTTCTTAAAAGTACGAAAAATAATGTGTAAAACGTTTATTCAGAAATCACGCTGGGCTTCACCAGTGTCGTAAACTGTGATTTTTTTTTTCCTTATTGGTGGCAAAATATGCCATCTGGTGATTTTTTTTATTGGCAGCATTGTTGGCTGTTTAAACTTGTATATACAACCACTGGTTTGGAGTGGAGAAATTCAGAGGTCCCATGAAAGGAAGCCGCAAAGTTGATATAAAATGCACTGAAATTTATATATTGTTACATAAACAAATACTTTGTCCATATTGACAAACCATCTTAACAGTGCACTGTTATATCATAATCCACTTATGTTGACATCTAGCATGAGTACTGTATGTTTTGAGATATCAGCTTTTTTCAAATTTACATTTCTGGTAGCGGAGATCAACCAGACGAGGCATTATCTCATAATCTATCTTTCGTCGTATTTTCGGCCGCTCACTAGTAATTAATATATTTACACAGACTGACATTCGTATGTGGATGGTAAGAAAAATTCCTCTTCTTTTCACTCAGAATTAAATCCTTCAGAACATTCACATTTTCTGTAGTAATCCCTGTCATCAATCCAGAACACCTCGGTCTCTATTGTCGATTGACCCTTCTTTAAATTTCTGACGCATGCGTGGAAGGCAGCATCACTCCACTACCACAAATGTAAAAAAAAAA